>JASDQU010102020.1:230351-243807 GCA_032191745.1 Picea mariana
ATGGATCACATTTCTTAAGAAATGTATGTACATGTGTATGTGTGTGTCTCTTTTTATGTGTGTGCAACATGCCAATCTAATACTTGATTAGCTAGAGTATATGTCATTTGATTTAATCTCCTAGGAACATGGATATACATAATGTAATCAAAACAATGTTCTAAGAGATGTACCCTAAGGAAACGTCGGTGTAAAGTGGGACCATAAACGTGGTAAACTCCATTTAAATGGGACACAACCAGCTGAGCATCTACGTAGAACCGGAGGTGAGAAATGCCATGCGACAAAGCGTCATGAAGCAATTCTATCACTGCACTGCATTCGGCAACATTGTTTGTAGCGTCACCTAGACAGATACCTCCGGAAGATAGCAATTGGCCTTGAGGCATAAAAATCACCCAAGTTGCAGAAGCAAGCCTCCGAGTGTGTCGGCTAGCATCGTACGCAAACCCAAAGAACACATCTGATTCACTTGATATCTGCCATAGTGAAAAAGATGACATAAATAATGACATGTCCATAAAACAAAAAGACAAAAACTAATTGTATAGGAACTCTACATATGTACAAGAAGTCACCCAGGCGACCAACCTACAATTAATACTTCTTGACGTAGAGCCCATTTCTAGGCTCTGCCAAAGCATTCCCCTCAAATTCAACCAGACGATAAGCATCCTTCTTTAAGACTTCGTTCAAAATGAAAGGTTTGAACCACATGGGTTTGAACTTGCCTACCCCCGGGGGATCCTTATCATGGTCGTAGACCAAGACAAGTTCACCTTCGAAAAAAAATCCGAGGACGAACGGACCGATCATATTGACACTTGACTCATTTCTTGTGAGCCTCGTTGGCCAAGGCTGCATCACAGCGTTTCTCATCAAACTGCTCAAGATATAATAGGCGTTCATCAAGTGGTGAAGTGTTTGGGAATAACTCTACTGCCAAATTTAAAGACGGGATCTGGCACTCTATAGGCAAGACTTCTTCCATCCCATAAATGAGTTGAAAATGTGAGAAACCGATGGTAGTCTTTACAAACATTCGGTAGGCCCATAACGTCGAGTACAACATCAAATGCCAATTTGACTTGGCAGAATTGATCGTTCATTGTAGAATAGTCTTGAGGGACTTATTCACATCCTCCACCTGACCATTCGCTTGTGGGTAGTAGGGTGACGAATTCTCTTGCCTCAACCCAAGATTTGATGTTAACTCAGACATCATCTTGCTCTGGAAGTGATTGCCATGGTCAGTGAAAATCTCCTTCGAGATGTCAAACCTTGCTATTATTTGGTTAAAAAGGAAGAGAGTTGTTGTTTTGCCATCATTGTTAAATGTTGGCATAGCCTCGGCCCACTTTGTGAAGTAGCCTACTGCTACGATGATATGACGATGCCCCCTGGATGAGGTCGGGTGGCATGTAGTGAAATCAATCCCCCACTTAGTGAAGGGACCAATAGCGATGACGGGAAACATAGGAGCAGGGTGTGACCTCATCTTCCAAGAGAAGATCTGACACGCGTGGCACTTCTTGACTGACTCAACGATACATTTGATTAAAGTATGCCATAAGTAACCAGATCGTAGAATCTTTTGTGTTGTTTCCAACCCAGACAAGTGAACACCACATGCTCCAGTGTGGAAATTGTTAAGAACAAGTTTTGCTTCCTCATGTATAAGGCACCGGCAAAGAATACAATCTACACCTTGATGATACAAAGTGTCATCGAGTATGAGATAGTTTTGTGCATGATGGAAAATCCATCGATGCTCATCGCGAGAAGAAGAAGTAGGGCACTTCAAAGTCTGGAGATAGACTAGTATATCTCCATACCAAGGGTCTGAAGATGTGATCAGAAAAATATATCCTTTAATAGGCGATTCTTCGGGGGTATCATCACCAGATTCAACCGGAAGTTCCAAAATAAGTTTCGCAAAGACTAGTGACTTTTTGGATTTCAAGGAAACAAAATCCAAGTCAAATTCCTGGAGGATAAAAATCCATCTACTAATCTTTCCGCCAATGACGCATTGTGTCAACACATATTGAAATGAATTCACAGCAGCGATATGGTGGTCTTGCAAAGAAGAATATAATGACGGAACCACTGGACAGCATGCACTACTACCAAACAAAAGCTTCTCAACATGGGAATAATTGAGTTTCGGCCCAACCAGGCCTCGTCTCAGGTAATAAATCACATTCTCTTATAGCAGATCGTCTTCCTTAACCAATACCATACCGATGGTATTGGTATAATTTAGAGGTCGAAGTAGAGGGGAAGACGTAAGGGCACGTTTCAACGCTTTGAAAGAGCATTGAGAGGCTTTGTCCCAATAGAAATGCACTCCCTTCTTCAATACATGCATGAACCCTTTGGTGATCTTGGCACAGTTTGCGATAAAAAATCGAAGAAAGTTTGTTTTCCCTTATAAGCTTTGAAGTTGGGGGATTGTGCACGGGGGAGGAAATTGAACTATCGCCTCAACCTTTAGAGGATCGACCATGATCCCTGTTGTCGAAACTATGAAACCTAAGAGACAACCCGATGTCACGAAGAAACTGCACTTGTTAGGATTCAAGCGAATCTGATAGTAGTGACATCGTTCGAAGATTAGTCGGAGGTGCACGGGATAATCATCTCTCTTATGAGATCATGATGTTAGATCATTGAGATAAGCCTCGACTATATGTCTAAGGTCGTGGAAAGAAAAATACATGGCCCACTGAAAAGCAGGTCCAACATTCTTTAGGCCAAACGACATCTTACGATAAGAAAATGTGTCCCACGGACAGATAAAAGTTGTTTTATGCTGGTCCTCAGGTTTGATGTGAATCTATTTATATCTCGAGAAACCATTCATGAATGAAAAGACCTCACAACCTATACATTCATCGACAATCTGATCAATGAATGGGGTGGGTTAATTGTCCTTTGGATAGGCCTTATTCAAGTCATAGAAGTCCATGCACACGCGAATCGTACCCTGCTTTTTGTTAACCAGAACGGGATTTGACACTGATTCTGCCAATTGCACAGAGTAGATAAATTTTGCTTTGAGCAGTTTCTCTACTTCAGCCTTAATAACTGTTGCTTTCTAAGGATTCGACGAACAAATCTTATGTCGGAACAGCTTGGCATCAGGATAAGTTTTTATCTCATGTTCGATGATTCTTGGATCTGTTAGCACCAAAAGTCACCTCTAGATTGTGGCAGAGGTAATCCTAGTACCCATCAGTTTGTATGTCAGAATGAATAAAATTAAGGGTGGTCTAATGGACACTGTATCAGGATTATATCGTTCTAACTCAGAAAATTGGGTTGGCATGCATAGGTAAGTGAGGTATTGATCTAAATTTAGTTAGTGATTTGTTGTAAAAGGTGAGTAGGGGGAAGATCTGGTGAGAAGATGTAAGGGCCTGCTATGGACATCCGGTCTTCCAATAGCCTAAGGAAGAAAACCTTCAAGAACAATATCCTCTTGGACCTGAAGTTTCAGACACTAAGATATGCCTAAACGACATAGTTATAATAGCACGATGATCAAACCTACATCACAATGCTACTGTAACAACTCGATTGGATCCTCCAATTCTGAGCTACTTAGTGTAAGAGGGAAAATATAACACATGAAACTGATTAAAACTGGTGAAAATATTGCAGTTATCAAACCTACATCACAACAACATAACTACCCTCGACTGGATCCTCCAATTCCGAGTGTTTTAACACGGTTGTTTACAGAGATATGGAAAGAAGTTGACTTTCATTAAACAAGAAGTCTCAATTACAGATGCATAACCATAGGAACCAGTGCTTCCTCAAAACTTTACAATACGGGAGGCTAGCTCAACCATCGACCATAACAAAATATCAAACTTGATTATTTATACTCAAAACAGCTTGCTCCCTCTAGGAACGAGCGTTGGCTACTGCAATCAAGGCTTTGTGTTTTCATATTCTTTTGTCATCCTATACATGCATTCTTCTGTCAGACACAAGATCATATCAATATGGGCTTTGTACGAAAAACTACTCATAGAGGTGCCTTGGGCTCACAGTCAGTCTCCACGGCCAATTCTTCCCTTCTTTCTATTTATGTGGTGAAATGAGGCTTCAACCACCTTCCCCATTTCCATTAACTAACTTCCTTAGGATCGAGATGGAGCCTGACATCCATGAATTCTCTAGGCGATGCCCATGACTTTGATGAATTAATCTCGACGCCTCGAGCCCTGTTGCTCTCCTTCTGCAATCAATACAGGCATTTTCGGCCCTTTGGCACGGCTCTCTTCCATCAACCTAACCTTGAGTGTGACCTTGGGTTGTGACCTGGAGCTTACACCCAACAGCGCTTTCGAGACTTTGTCTTTTGGGAGTCTTTACTCCTCCCTCCCCTCAACATTGCGATACCTGAAATCGCGAAACGGATTTTGCGATCAGCAGCCAGGCTTGATTTAAAATGAACGGCCATGATCCTTTTCTTGAAAACAAGAAACGCCATCTAAGCAATGAGCGCTAGCCCCTCTTTCTAGACCTGCTTCCCATGTGATCAGACATTGAGACCATGAGCTTGATTCCGGGGCGTTTCACGATTTCGTGGTTCGGGAGTCCTGTCGTGCTCTACTTCCGAAACTCTGGCTTGTGAAACTGCGAAATTACTTGATCTGGCACCATGCGTCCCTTAGGTTCGGATGGCTGAGATTGATTCATCAACTTTTCGGGTCTTGGGACTTTGGGCCATGGATGAAACTTTACAACAAGAACCCCGAACTCCCGATTCCCGATCCTCCGAAATTTTTCGATGTCAGATCAGCAGCCCTCGGCTTTTCTTGACCAGACGGCCCAAATCTTTTCAGGACTTCACATTTCGCGAGTTTTCAATACTCTACCCTCTTACTTTCCCGACTCACGAAATCGTGAAAATCTGATCTAGCGGTCCATATCTCTCCTTTGATCAATGGCTGCGATCTTTTCGTGATTTCGCATTTCGTGAGCTCTAAAAAATCTGCTCTTTGACCTTTCTGACTTGCGAAATCGTGGCTATGTTGATTGTGCACCACGTGTCCCTTTGAAATGAACGGCCCAGATCTCACGATTTCAGGCCTCTGTCTGATGTTAAACTTTGCACAACTCTATAATCCAGATCGCTTGATGGTCGTCGATCTGATTTATCTGATGGATCCGACGGCTGAGACTGAGCCTGTGCTTGGTGGATTTTCCCCAACCCGGCATGTGCACGGCTTTGCACAATTGCACCCTGACTTTGGATATGGATGAAACTTTACAACAAGAACCCCGAACTCCCGATTCCCGATCCTCCGAAATTTTTCGATGTCAGATCAGCAGCCCTCGGCTTTTCTTGACCAGACGGCCCAAATCTTTTCAGGACTTCACATTTCGCGAGTTTTCAATACTCTACCCTCTTACTTTCCCGACTCACGAAATCGTGAAAATCTGATCTAGCGGTCCATATCTCTCCTTTGATCAATGGCTGCGATCTTTTCGTGATTTCGCATTTCGTGAGCTCTAAAAAATCTGCTCTTTGACCTTTCTGACTTGCGAAATCGTGGCTATGTTGATTGTGCACCACGTGTCCCTTTGAAATGAACGGCCCAGATCTCACGATTTCAGGCCTCTGTCTGATGTTAAACTTTGCACAACTCTATAATCCAGATCGCTTGATGGTCGTCGATCTGATTTATCTGATGGATCCGACGGCTGAGACTGAGCCTGTGCTTGGTGGATTTTCCCCAACCCGGCATGTGCACGGCTTTGCACAATTGCACCCTGACTTTGGATAAAAATGCACATGTTGGGTTTTTTAAACCCCTTTTCTCGCATTTGGTCACCCAATGGCCAACTCCAAAGGCAAAATATCCCTTTGCAAGAATATGTGCTAACATTAGGCTCCATGGGGGATAGATTCCTCTCTGCGAGGCTCTAAGATCTCCTTTGCAGTTCCAATCTCCTTTTGTTGGGCTATGGAGTCAAGCTCAAAACACATTGTTGAAAATACAAGTCGTAAGTAAAAAACAAAATAAACACACTTGCTCCAAGGAGCCTATTCATGTACAGTCCTAAACTAATAAATCTTTACATGGTGCTAGGTGAAAGAAAATTTCCACCATTCAAGTAACTTCCCAACTGGAAGCTCCTTCAATATGTCGATGATTGATAACAGTTGATGAAATTGTGACAGCAGAACAATTACATCTTTTATCTCTCCTCCCAATGCTAACGAGAAGAAGTTGAGAGGCCTCAAATCATGAAGGAAATACAACTCCATGTATTCCTTCGCATGCTCATAGGTTGAGCGACAAACTCCATAAAATTCACAATAGGCAGTCTTCTCTGCTACACAGTTGCTTACCTATGGCTGAATATCTCTGATAGGCATGGGTGGATGAGAAGCTGATGGGGGTTGACTAATCTCAGGCAATGGTTCCTCACTAACAAACTCTAGACATGAGATAAATGAACCCTTCTTCTTCTCCTCTAGCTCTTCTTCTTGGCTCTCCCAAGGGTCGGATTCATAATCATCATAAACAAGACCTGTGGGAAAACTCTACTCTTCCTCGTGCTACTCGGTTTCTTTTGTAGGCTCGGGATGGCTGATTTCCTCGTAATATTATTCATTAGTGAACAGAGGATACGGATCTACAGTATGTTCTTGGAAATCCTGCATATCCAGCTCAAAATTTGATTAATAGTTGTCATATACAAGTTGACTGCTCCCCAGGTTAGCAAATTGTGATGTGGGGCACTGCTACTCTTCGTCAAAATAATCATCAAAGATGGGTGAGCACAAAACTCCTCCATCTTGCAAAAATGAAACGATCTCCTGATCCTTCTTTTCAATCCCAAATGTAAATACATCATGGGAAATATCGTGAAGAAAAGGAGAATAATCCTCCTCCACAATGGCTTCTTCTCTTAAATCTAAGACAACAGGCTCATTAGGGGAAGAAACTAATGCCTCTACCACTATGAAATCTTCATAATCATCCTCGGTGGATATGTTAAGAACATCTGCCTCGAGGACTGAAAAATCCTCTGCACCTTCTTCAGATTCCAACCTTTCTAGTTGGGCAGAGAGAGATTATACCAGTTCCATCAAGTCACCCAGAACATCTTCTTCCTCCATATGGTCCCCATCCTTATAGTCTTCATTAGACACAGTCATATCTTGATCATGGCCTTCACATTCCTCACAGAATTTATGACAAATTAACTCAGAGTAATAGAACTTTTGACAGCGCCAATTGAAAACTACATGAAACTGCTCCAAGGAGGAGATGCTAGCAGGGGGCAAGGATCGATACCACTCACAAGCATCCCTGTCCAATGAGAACATGAACATATTCATTAAAACATCCTCATGATGTATCTCTCACTGATGCATGAGTTCATGAAACTCATGCAGATGTCGAGCAGGGTTGTCCTCATTACTTTCTCTAAATATGGGCAAATAATCACCCCATTCATCCACAGTAGGGACAACATTAGTAAAACTAGAAACAACAGTAAAATCAAAAGGGGCAAACCTCCAAGCAAGGATTTTGTCCATTTCAAACTAGTGGAGTCATTGATCGATCCTTTAATCATGGAGTCTCCAGGTGAATGATGCACAACTTTGAATGTGTCTGGTCTTTGTTCACCATCAAAGGCCAGATCCTAACATTGTCGTTCCCCCAGAGAACTTCTCAAGCTGAGAAAGAAGCTACTGAAAACCTTCTCGAGAAAGCTCCTCTGGGTTAGATTTCAGGTGTGATAAAAGTAGCCACAACTAAAATAGTGAAGTTGAAACAGTGGATTCGCCATAGTGGAGTCACTAGGTGCACAGTTGAAATATTTGAAGTACTAAGTTCTGATGCACCTTCAAAACTAGTAAACATTGTCGTCTACCCAGGGAAAATCTTCAAATTTGTCCCCAGCAACGGCACCAGAAGTCACCTCTAGATTGCGACAAAGCTAATCCTAGTACCCATCAGTTTATATGTCAGAATGAATAAAATTAAGGGTGGTCTAATGGACACTGTCTCAGGATTATATCGTTCTAACTCAGAAAACTGGGTTGGCACGCATAAGCAAGTGAGGTCTTGATCTAACTTTAGTCAGTGATTTTCTGTAAAAGGTGAGTAGGGGGAAGAGTTGGTGAGAATATGTAAGGGTCTGCTATGGACATTCGGTCTTCCAACAGCCTAAGGAAGAAAAGCTTCAAGAACAATATCCTCTTTCACCCAAAGTTTCAGACACTAAGATATGCCTAAACGGCATAGTTATAACAGCACGATGATCAAACCTACATCACAATGTTATTGTAACAACTCGACTGGATCCTCCAATTTCGAGCTACTTAGTGTAAGAGGGAAAAGATAACACAGGAAACTGATTAAAACTAGTGAAAATATTGCAATGATCAAACCTACATCACAACAACATAACTACCCTCGACTGGATCCTCCAATTCTGAGTGTTTTAACACAGTCGTTTATAGAGATATAGAAATAAGTTGAATTTCATTAAACAAGAAGTCTCAAATACATATGCATAATCAGAGGAACCAGTGCTTCCTCAAAACTTTACAATACGGGAGGCTAGCTCAACCATCGACCATAACAAAATATCAAATCTGAGTATTTATACTCAAAACAGCTTGCTCCCTCCAGGAACGAGCACTAGCTACTTCAATCAAGGCTTTGCATCTGCATCTTCTTATGTCAGCCTATACATGCATTCTTCTATCAGACGCAATATCAGATTAGTATGGGATTTGTAGCAAAAACTGTTGACAGAGGTGCCTCGGGCTGACAGTCAGCCTCCACGGCCAATTCTTCCCTTCTTTATATTTATGTTGTGAAATGAGGCTTCAACCACCTTCCCCATTTCCATTAACTAACTGTCTCAGGATCAGGATGGAGCCTGACATCCATGAATTCTCTAGGCGATGCCCATGACTTTGCTGAATTAATCTCGACGCCTTGAGCCCTGCTGCTCTCCTTCTGCAATCAATACAAGAATTTTTGGCCCTTTGGCACAGCTCTCTTCCATCACCCTGACCTTGCATGTGACCTTGGGCTACAACCTCGAGCTTACACCCAAAGGCTCTTTTGGAACTTTGCCTTTCGGGAGTCTTTACTCCTCCCTCCCCTCAACATTGCAATACCCAAAATCGCGAAACGACTTTCGAGATCGGCGGCTAGGCTTGATTTAAAATGGATAGCCACAATCCTTTTCCTGACAACACGAAACACCAGCTAAGTGATGAGTGCTAGCCCCTCTTTCCAGACCTTCTTCTCATGTGATCAGATGCTGAGACCATGAGCTTGATTCTGAGGTGGTCCGCGATTTCATTTTTTGGGAGTCCTTTCGTGCTGTACTTCTAAAACTCCATCTTGTGAAACCACGAAATTACTTGATATGGCGCCACACGTAAGATTGATTCATCGGATTTTTGGGTCTCGAGACTTTGGGCCATGGATGAAACTTTACGACAAGAACCCCGAACTCACGATTCTCGATCCTCCAAAATTTACCGATGTCAGATCAGTGGCCCTCAGATTTTCTCTATTGGACGGCCCAGATCTTTTAGGGACTTCACGTTTCATGAGTCTTCAAGAATCTACCCTCTTACTTTCCCGACTCGTGAAATCGCGAAAATCTGATCTAACGGTCCAGATCTCTCCTCTGATCAACGGCTACGATCTTGTCGCGATTTCTCATTTCGTGAGTTCTAAAAACTTTGTTCTTTGACCTTTCTGACTCATGAAATCACGACTATGTTGATCGTGCACCATGTGTCCCTCTTAAATGAACGGCCCAGATCTCACGATTTCGGGCCTCGGTCTGATGTTAAAATTTGCGCAACTCTATAATCCTCATCGCCCGATGGTCGGTGATCTGATTTATCTGATGGATCTGATAGCTGAGACTGAGTCTGTGCTTGATGGATTTTCACCAACCCGACATGTGCGCCCCTTTGCACAATTGCGCCCTGACTTTGGATAAAAATGAACATGGTGGGTTTTTTAAACCCCTTTTCTTGCATTTGGTCACCCAATGGCTAACTCCAAAGGAAAAATATCCCTTTGTAAGAATATGTGCTAACAGGATCAATGTATGGCATCTCCTCATAAGACCAGGCAAAAATGTCGCGGAATTCCTTAAATAAGTATGTATAGAGTCGAATCTCCTTGGGGGAGCAGTCCTCTCCGACGAAAACATTCTCCACAACACCAAGGGTTCTGGAGATATCTATAGGGATCGTTTCAGGGATACTCTCCATATTACCCTTGGCGTAAACCACGTACATAGCCAGAGGATTAATAGGGCAAGACCTGTCTCCAGTCATAGCCAACACGAGTTCACCTGCCTCTATTCTTCTTAATTCTGGGAGAAAATAAGATCTATGATGGAGATCATCCCAGGGTCTGTCTGGACCAGTCAATGCCTCAATAATTTCCTCATCTGAGGGAAATACTAGGTATAAATAATCGGTAGTGGCTAGGGAACCTTGAGCCCAACAAGGCTCGAGAACTGGATCTAACTCTTGTGCGAGAGTCAGATTGGGGTTGGTCAAAGCTTGTTGGACAATATTGTACATAAATTCTTTCATGGACAAAGGCATGGCCATACCAGGATGCCCTGTCCCTTCCATTGATGTCGATGGGGAAGGAAGAGTCAATGGATATTGAAAGTAAGTCGTACGGAATGACGACACTTGAAAAAATTTTGCCCTAAGCTGGTCAGGGGCAACCGATATAAACTTGACATCGCCTGAAGGAGGCGGGTAATCAAAAGTACCCATGAAAGGTGGGCACAAACCAAATCCTACATTGACGACGTTAGGTTGAGGGTTATCAATAATCGGGACCGAGGATACCCCCGATGAAGGGTCACGTCGGGAGAAGGAAAACTGATCAATGGTCACAATTCGACCCTCGTGTGGAAACAACAAGACCCAAAAAACTGTGGCAACCACTGCATGAATTGCATAGGTCCAACTCCTTCCTAACAGAAGTTTGTATTCGAGAGGCGCATCGACCACTTCAACTTCAACGCACATGGTCTTCCCTCTTAAGTGCATGGGGAAAGAAGGAATGATTCCATGTGGTCTAAAAGAAAGATCCTCAAAAGTAGTAAGCAAAGTAGGTGATGGAGACAAAACGGGTTGGAAAATCGCCTTCCAACGTGCCAATGACATCACGCAGGTCGAGGCACCCTCATCAACCACTGTACGGAAGATATTCTAAGTAAAATATTTCATGGGGGGAGCCAATACTATCTGAAACGCGGCGTGGTAAGGGAGACAAGGTTTCAAGTCGGTCATATCAAGCATGATCGTTGTCGGATTACAAGTCTCTGATGATCCTAAGGCAGACAACAGCGCCTCTCTTTGTGAAGGGCAGCTCTGGAGGACCTCCAAAGAGGACATTGTGCAAGGGGTTTATGATCAATCCTCCACCATAGAGTAGTTTTGGGCAGCCCTCATGTTCAGATTATGAGAAGCTTTATTTAACACCCCTTTCAGGATACGTGTCATTGTTTTGCCCAATTTCTTCTCTATCTGGAGAGGAACTATTCAGTTTCTGGCTTCTTTACTCTTTTTGGCAGATTTTGGCATTCTATAATCGTGTGCCCTAGTCGTTATATAAGCATCACCTTTCATCATGTAAACGTTCGCGACCAAGGGGTTACTAGAAGATGCGGGGGGTCCCTAACTTCCCCCATCCGCGCTTGAAGAGGCTTGAATCATATTTTTCCCATGTGTAAATGGGTTCGTTAACATAGTAGGCTATTGTTGCACCAATAAATTTTGGGCCTCCACAAGTCAAGGGCATAGGTGATTTGGGTTGTCCTCCGTGCAAAGGTTACACAGATACATTGAATTTCTCTTCTTTGTGTTACCCTCGCCAACATTGTTGTTGGGTTTCTTATCCCCCTTACCATTCTTGTTTCGTTGTTGTTTTTTCCTTTAGGCTGTTGATTGGCCTTCAGGTTCGTCAACTACACATTGTGTATGTCCAACGTTTGGGTAGGGGGAATAGCCAAACCAAAGGTTTGGTTGGCCACTGTCTGTTGTATCGACAATTGTTGTAATTGATTTGACAGTTGATCAATGGAATTTTCTTGTGTTGAAAAACCTATGCCATCGACATGTGGTCCAGAATTTTGTCTGGCCTTGTCAAGGATGGACTGTGGCACATCCGAAAAAATCTCATAGAGTAAGATGGATTGAGATTATATCAGTTCGATCTGTTGTGCTCTCATTATCACCTCCTCCTCTAAAAACACTCATGAATTTGGAACATCCTTGGATAACTGAGGTACCAAAGACTTCAGGAACCACTTGTTAAGCCCTAATATTGGCTCATTACCCCTTAATTGGGGCATATTATATTAGTAATGTTATTTTATTTATGTCGGCTTTAGGCCATTAGTTGTAATTATACCTCCTAGTCTCCTATATATACCAAGGAGACATTTTCATTTTGAATCATATGGTACTTGAACATTTAAGTGGGGTAAAAGGAGGTTTCCCCCTCGAAGAGGCTTATTATCTGAAATTATCTCTTTTTCAAGGCGTTGAGTACTTTTCCTGAGGTTTTTCTATGCTATATTGATGTTTGGTTCTTAACATATGGTATCAGAGCTCAAGGTCTTGGGGTTTCGCTGCTACATCTRAGACACCATGTAATGCATTGGCTGGAATTAGAACTCCTCAAACCCTCAAGATCGAAGGATACATCAAAAAGAAAAAGGTAATAGTCCTAATTGATTTTGGCAGTACTCATAATTTCATTCACTATAAATTAGCCAAAGATCTCAATTGATTTGTATATCCAGCACCAGAGTTTCAAGTAATGATTGTAGATGGAGGAACTATCAATTGCTCAAGAAAATTCAATAAGATCAATCTTACTATGGGGGAATATGTAATGAATAGTCCAATGATTGCTATACCCATGGGTTGTGCAGATGTTGTACTAGGAATCCAATGGTTACAATCATTAGGAACAGTGGCTTTTAATTTTCAAGAACTTTTAATGAAATTTTCATTGGAAGGAAAAGAAATTGAGTTAAGAGGTATCACAGGTAAGCCCGGTAAGGTGATAAGCTCTAACGGCATGACAAAATTATTGAAAAAGGGGCATCAAGGCATTATTGCACAACTATGCTCACTAGATGTTAAAATATCTAAGCCATCTATTCCTCAAGATCTCCAAAGGATCATTGATAAGCATTCCAAAGTATTTGAAGATATTCCCAAAGGTATCCCACCCACTCGAAATCATGATCATGAAATTCACCTAATTCCTAGGAGTGTTCCTCCTAACATCAGGCCATACAGATACCCTTATGCCCAGAAGAGTGAAATTGAGCGCATGGTTGAAGAAATGTTAGAGGCTGGCATTATTAGACCTAGCCAAAGTTCTTACTCTGCACCAGT
>JASDQU010102020.1:252217-300972 GCA_032191745.1 Picea mariana
CCCCCTCGAAGAGGCTTATTATCTGAAATTATCTCTTTTTCAAGGTGTTGAGTACTTTCCTGAGGTTTTTCTATGCTATATTGATGTTTGGTTCTTAACAGCACTCCAGCAGGAAATCCGGTGGGATCTGTACCTTAATAAAACTCTTCTGACGCATTCTCGTATGTGATCCGAGATATGATCGACCTTAGTCTGCTCAAATTTGGCCAGGAATTCAATGTCGGCATCATATCTCACGGGTAGTTGGAAATGGTTAAGGAAAACCATCACCAAATCGCCAAATTAAGAGTATTTTGAGAGGTCAGGTTCGATGTACCATTTCGCGGCACCCCCGATACGAGTGCGTTGAAACAGGTGCAACTATACAAAGTTGTCTCGCAGTGAGTTTGACGAGCACCATAGGTGGAACGTTGTCACATGATCACCTGGGTCTTCGCTAGGCTTGCCCTCAAATTTTGGAATGTCGAAAGGCAACTTGGTCGGCATGGGAGGCCAACGCAGATCAGGACAAATCGGGACGTTAAACAACCTTAACAAGTCTGGAAGGTGTAACATTTGCAGAAATGGTATTTTGGGATGGGTATTATGTATAGGAAAAAGGGGGCCTGGAGTTTGACTGGCACTAGGTTTCCAGGAAAAGTTGGGTTGTTGGCCAGGGTTCCAGTAAAAACCGTGCCCTTGACCAACATGAGGAAATTGTGTTTGTTGGGAAATCATCGGTTGACTCCCATAGTTGGACGACATCGGTTGGTTCGGGATTGCTCTCTGCGTTGTGTTCCAAAAATTCTAGAAGGGTTTTCCACATGTGGATCCGACGGGCATAGGTAATGATTCATGCCTGAGGTTCCATTGACTATGGAAGGGGTTTCCCCCAATCGGCATCCCCTGCGAGAAAATTGATCCCTGCCAAGGATTCCAAAGTCCTTGTGAGGAGGAAACTCCTTCACTTTCCCCCTTTGTAGGAAAAGTACCCTTCACAGGATTCTGTTGTCCAAAACCAAGGTTGCCCCCAGCCAAGATGGTAGTTGATGAAAAGGCGTTATTAGCAAACATGTCAAACAAAGAGAATGGCATGGATCCCACCGGCGTATTGTAGGAATAAGGTCCTAGACTACCTGTGCCAAACAAGTTGTAGTTCATGTTTGGCCCGATAGATGGCTGGAAAGCATAGTCGAGCAAGGGGGACAAAGTATTTATATGACCCCCACCATAAGGGATAGCATTATAGGACGTTGTGGTGCCCCCAATGCATCCTTTCAAAGGAGCGTTGGAGCTCCCTGCCCCCAGACCCATGGTCTGTAATGTGGAGTAGGTAAGGACAGAGTTTGTTTCGAAGTCAGGCATCCTGTATGAAAACGGAGGGCCTGTCGCACTCTGCATGAATGGAGTAGTGTTCTTGATGACTAACGGTATCAAACCACTACCCGAAGTAGAGGTGGTCGAGACCATTGTGGTCTGGACTGGTGAAGGTGGGTTAGGAGGCAGGATACCTCCTGTAGTGGTAGTCGTTGAGGGAGTGTGAGGACTCTCTGATGAAGTAGCAGCATTTTCTTCCATAGCTCCTTGTAAGATTATCTGACTCGCGTAAGGTGTCACCCTCGTTGGGACAACTTGTACCAAGATTGGTGTCGACAAGTCAATGATTGGAGGGTTGAAAGGCTCGAGAGCTTCCGCGACAAGGTCAGAAACAGTAGGTTCCTCCCGATTCAAGTAATATCCTCTTGGAGTTGGCTCGGGAAAAGTCTCATGTGTCTCAATCACTTCGAATGACCCTTGATGGTCAAGTCTTCATCGTAAAGGTGGCAGTGGTGGCTCCAATGTAACCAACGGCAGGCCCTAAATCCTTCACGACCGGCCCTGAAGCCTTCACGATCGATGAATCTCTTGATCTTCCACTGTGTGAAAATATAAACAACACAGTAAGGATTTTACTATTGTCGAAAACCAAAAAATCACTAGAAAAATTCCTATAAGATAAACCAGGCAACCCACTATCTAGTTGGAAGAACAGTTACACCAACCAACACTAGAGAAACTTACCGGTGCAAGTGCAACTCGAACATGGAAGCACCCTCCGAGTATACTCTACGAAGTGTGACCTGACTTCTTCCCTAGGTACCACGGTATACCCCTGCAGTCACATGTGTAAGTGCCTAGAATAAAGGAAACTAATTTTCCAGCTTGTAAACAATAACCAAGCAGGTACAGTCGACAGTCGGGTGGACCGCAATGAGCAAGATAAAAAGTCAGAAACCTACCGAGGGTATTGAAATCAAGTGGTCTAGAAGACAACTTAGGATCTTGAATGGATTCGAGGCCTATGAAGCTCTGTAGGCAAATGCAAGCAATAGTGTCCCACGACAGATCCTCAATATGTGTTCCCCACTACGTTTAGTTCGGATTTGGAGGGGTTATCTCCACCGCCTTTTCTCACACGACCTCGTGTTTATCCCCTGTGTTAGAGGGGGGTCCTGGATAAATTTCACGTCACTGGACTTTTACACTCCCTAGCTCTGACTCTGATGTTTGTTTATAAGCCTTGAAGAGTTTCCTCTCCAACCTAATTCAAGGATCTTTCCCTAAACTAGTTGATTGACCCTACAAACATAAAAGTCTAGTTATTTTTAAATTTAGCGTTCATTTTAAATGGATTGTTTTAACTCAGAGTACATGGTAGTGAAACTAGTGATGTGTATGAGAGATGAAAGAGGAGAAAATAAACGAAACTGAAAGCAAAATTACTTCTAGAAAAATAAAGATTTTCAACTAGCTCTTTGTAACCAACTTTTCATAACTAACTCTTTTCAAGATCTTTAACAAGAAAATCTAAAACGAAATTTCACTCGACTACGAGCTACTTAAGTTCTAGGAAATTAGTAAAGAACTTAAAAACTGAACTCTTTTTCCTTTCAAGTAAAATAACTAACCCTAACTACTTTACCAAACTAAGAATGAAAAAATCTTTTTCTTTTTGGAAATGCTTTAAACAGGAAAAACTTGAAATAAATATTTTTCTCTTTTATTTAAAGAAAATGAAAGGGAAAAAAGAAATATAAGACAAGACTAAAGCTAACCTCTGGCCCACTGTGGATCGCAGGGAGTCACTAAAGACACCAAACAGGCTGATCAAAAAACTCAAAGACTTGCCTAAAACCCTTTTAGAATTAAACACAAGAAATATTTAAAAAGACAAGCAAACCGATATGTAACCCAAGCTATGACTGTAACAACCAGAGACACTGAAATCAGTCAAGAAACCCTGAGAAGTAAAACTCAATCAGAGAAGAGGTTAACTTCCTCTTCTTAAAAACAATTTATTCACACAGGTACGCTATTGATGCTTAAGCAGTCTACGTATGTATGTGGGTTGTCTATAAAGCAGGGCATGTATGTACTCATTCTGACCCACAGTAGGGTGTGTACACCTCTATACTTCTTGAAAAAGGAAGTAAAACTGACTGACTGATAGGGCAGGGAGAACTGGTATGGCACCAACAGGTGACCAGAATCCCTTAAAGACTTAGAAGAATCAAAAAGAAACTCAAAAGGTATAAAACCAATCAAACACCTAAAAAATCCCTTAAAACCCTAGAGGCTTCCCCATTATGGTCTCCGGTTTTTCTAGAAGGGAAAAAACCCCTATGGCTACACTAGGGTTTACAATGTAGGCAGATCAATAACCGTTTAAAAGTCTCCTACTTCTCTAACTACGCCAAACATATCCCAGACTCATACAAGAAAAACAAAATGAAAAGGATCGGGTAATTGTACCTCTACTTCGCTTCCGGTGATGATCCTCTCACACTTGATAACTTCGTTGATTGCACGCCTCCTCCCAAGGCCGACCTGCATTCAAAGACAAACAAACACAAAGCTACAAGCATGCAATTCATGTACAAACTAGGGTTAGATGTTAAAATAAAAACATAAATCACATGTAAACATTCGACACATCATGGTTTGGGACAGGAAAAGTACTTATTTTATTGATAATACAATGATCACTTACAACCAAAGTCAGCTACTGCTCCACGAACCTGGTCTGGGATCCTCTTCACTAAGATCCAAGTGCACCTCTTTCTGGCTTCTCTTCACAACCTTCGGATATCTTCTTGGGAATTGAATGGGTTTTTTATGGAGGAAGAAGGGTTGATTTGGGAATTCAAGGGAAATTCTAACAAAAGGGTCGCAATTACTTGGGGCAAGGAAGGGATGTGAAATGGGCATAGTTTCACTATTCTTATGTCTAGATGTGGAATGAGACCCCAACACCTCCTTTTATATGGGAAAGGGATGGTTATTCGGTTAGGTGACGAGCTATAGGCAGTGGATTAGTTGGAAAACTACCCAATAACCCGCAATCTCAACAAATTCCTTGCAACTTTTTATTTTTTGATACTTTTGCAAGTATACACGGGTTGTAGTGGTGCAGCATGTGTATATACGTGGGCTGTAGTGGTGCAGGAAGCGTATGTACGCAGGCAGTAGTGGATCAGGGCGTGTACATCTTAAAAAATTTGGTTTTTTAGAAGAGCAACTCAGTGATGGCTTGGAAAAAAATGCAAATAAGAGAGCCAAAGGCCAGGTATGCAGGTGTAGAGAAATTTAGGGCTATAACAAGGTGTATATTTGATTATGTCAGTACATATTAATAAGTCATATTTGATGATGTTGGTACATCTTGATGAGTCATCGTTGATGAGTATTTGATGCATGATTGGTACATACTTGGTACATGGTTGGAGGCACTTGTTAGTAGTATTGTTGACACATGGTTTATGAATGATGTAGCATACTTGTCTTGGTATATTATTAGAAGCACATATTGATCTTGGTGATGATTATGAGTTGTTGTGTTATTCATGGTTGATGCACATCTAGATGATATTGTGCATATGGTTGAGATTTATCTTGGTCATTGATCTTGGTGAGTAGATCTAATTTGGTTGATAAGATTGATGAGATAGGTTGTTGTGATAGGTTGTTTGGACAGGTTATTGTGACAGGTTATTTGTACAAGTTTGGTGCATGGTTGATGCATTTTTTTATGGTATAGGTTTAGGTACAGGTTGTTGTATGGTACATGTTGGCACAGGTTACTGGTACAGGTTGTTTGGTGCAGGTTGATTGGTACAGGTTTACAACAATATATCTCACAGTGATAGTGTGACAGTGGTTCAATCATTCTACTTATATTTTAGGGTGGTTGGACATGGAAAGGATGGGTGGTTGTAACCACCTTCTATTTTTAGCCAGAGTTCATAAGGGGTTGTAGCCTCCTTCTGGTTATAGCCAGAGAATTGGGGAGTTGGAGCTTCCCTCGGGTTGTAGCCTGAGAAACTAGGGCCCCTTCCAGTTGCAGTTGGAAAACAAAGGAAGTTGGTGCTTCCAATGAATATAATGCTTAAATACATATAAGGAAAAGCATTATGTGGTTTTATCTCGCTTTGGGTTTCTACGTAAAAACATTGGTGTACTGTGTATGTGTATGATTGTTCATTTGTTCATTGTTTATTTACTCTGCAACTATTGGATGATAATGCTACATTGATATAACACTTGCGTTTTGCGGTTAAAAAGGATTAAATTGCTCTATTACTAGTTCACCCCCCCTCTCAATAATCCAACAAATGCAATATTCCAATCAACTAAAATAACCAAGTAGACAGAATTACACTTGGGCCAGAGATGCTAAAATAAATGGAACAACAAGTTGTTCAAATAAAACAGAATCTGAAAATAGCTCATGATAGATATAAAATCTATGCAGATAGAAAGAGGACTCCTAGAGATTTCAAATCAAGGGATCATGTGTATCTCCAAGTGAGGCCTAGAAAAAGTACCTTGAGAATGGAAACTTGTACCAAGTTGGCACCTCAGTTTTGTGGAACCTTTGAAATTTTGGACAGGGTGGGACCTGTAGCATATAGACTAGCACATCCTCCCATATTCAAGGCACATAATGTTTTCCATGTTTTGTTACTGAAGAAATATGTACATGATTCTAATCATATAATTGATTGGTCTATGATTCAGGTGGAAGGAGGGGGAGAATTCATGTCGGAGACACAATGCATAATAGATAGGAAATAAATATCACTCAAGAATAGAACCATTGCACAGGTCAAGGTGCAGGGGAAATGGTGGATGCCATGAAACAGGCATACCCATTTTTTTCACTGATGTAAAAGAGAGCACAACAGTAGGTAGAATACCAAGGACAGTATTCCTTTAAGGGGAAGGGGATTTTAATATCCATTATTGGTTGCAGAGCCTGATTGTCTTCCTGATTCAGAGGTCTTTTTTTTCAACTGTGTTTATACCCCATGAATATTTTACACCCTAGAATAATGTACACTCCTCCACATGTGGGAGTGCAGGGGGGGTTACCCCCCCTGTGGGGTCCGGGGGGGCTATCCCCCTGGCTGGGGGGGTCTGGGGGAAAGCAGACCCTTTGCGGGGGTTCGGGGGACAGTGTTCCCTGATGGGGGTTCAACGGAGAATCCCTTGAAGTAAAAATTGTCTTGTAAATGTATATCGCAATTTCATAGTAAATCTGTGCCATTCATTATAAGGTCGCAGATATGACAGTAGAAGTTATGTTAGGTTTTTTTTCCCTAGAAACCCTCTTTTATGTAGTAAATGTATTGTGGCTATGTATCATGGAGAATATTGTATTCTGAGTGAGGATATTGTGAGAGAAGGAAAATGAAGTTACAGCGAGTAATAATAAAGGAAGGACCTGACAATTTCTTTGGTGGACATATCCCACACTGGATGAAGCACATATATATGTGTCTCTATTGTATTGTGTATCTTCTATGTTTTATTTCCACATTTGTTTTATTTTATTGCTCTGCAATCCTGTTTTTCTAACAACCATGTTTCCCTCAGCTTGTAAATATAACTATAGCCTTCTAAAAGACGGGCAGACTGATTATGTGTGGATGTTGGAATTGGTGAACCTTTTGTTATATAAGGTAATGTATATATTTTTGTTATTAAATAAAATTGAAGATGTTGCATAATTTTTGAACGGGTTTCCAATGTAGATCATGATGCATGGGAGAGATTGTGAGGGGAACCATTACTGGTTGAGATGACCCCTACCATACCAGTACTCTGTTGGATTTAAATTGTTCAAACCCAGAATAGTCCTCTAACCCAAAGAATTTAATTACCATTCAAGCTAGTAATTGGGAAGTCTTCCTCAAGATTCAAAGAGGAGATGGGCAGAGTACCCATCCATAAACTTTATCTCTCAGAGAATCATGATCTAGCTAGGGGGTGGCTAGTGGTAAATCCTTCCAGGAGTTGTTGTGTCTACGATTGGGCGGAAAAGGGCACCCCTTTCAGCAGTTGCGGCACTTAGTGGGTTCTAGATAAGTGTTTCTCTAAGCCTTGTATTTTTCTTGATTAGTTTCTTTTATAATATCAATTATGTGAAGTTTAGCAATGCTAGAGTTATATGTTTTTTAAATAACAGAACTTATGATGTCGTTGTGTTAGTGACTAAGAAATCCGAAGTGGGGTCTGAAAATCACCTCTATTGTTAATTTTACCTTCTTCATGTACCTGTTTAGACAAAGAAAGTGTTAGTGACATGTAGCCATTCATATTTGGAATAGAATATGGTTCGATCACCTGTAGAAGCATATATATGTGTATAAATAAACCTGAGTATAGAAAGGAGATAACAAGTGTTCTAGAGAAATGAAAATTTAACCTCTGTTAAATCAGTTCATGAACTTAGGTGGATTTATGAGCAAGTTTTCATTTAAATACTATTTTAATCTATCTCCTTACTTCTTAGCTATTTGTGTTCTAAAAGAAGAAATATGTGTGGAATTGTTAAGGTTGATCTACATTTATAGCCCATCTTTTGTTTCTAATCAGAATAGACAAAACAACTAGAACCTCTACAGAAAATTAAAAAGAAAGAGATAAACTTTATGTGTGAGACTAATTATGATCTAAAGGTGCTTTAGAGTTTTGTATTAGAGTACTTAGAAAACAATAGACTTTATCATTGTATTTGGGATTTAAGGAAATATTCCAAATGTTATTAAACATTAAAATTCATTTTAAATGAGGAATTTCCTAAATTTGTTGAAATACAAAATCTCCAAAAACTTTATTTGAGCATTAATAAACAGTTATGCTAAACTTGTGTTAAAATTCCTTCAAATTTGGGAGGGATCCCCTTAATTTTGGTGGGTGGTAAATTCTGGTAGAAATACTGAATTGTACTGTGAAGGAGACTCTTTCCTTAGGACCAATTTCCTTAAATCTAGATAAGGAAAGTAAATCTCAGTAAGAAGGAGAAATTTTACTCCTTTACCTGTGAGGAAAGAAAATTATAAACCAGATTTTAAATGGAGAAAAATTCCCTCACCGAACCTTGAATACGTGGAGGGAAATAGTAATATGTGTGTGTGTGTGTGTATTAATAAACTCATGATTATTCGCCTTGATCATTTCTTAGCACACTTCAAAGCTTCGGGACTATGGGACTCTGGATGTTTGAAGTGGAGAGTGAATTGGAGAATGACCCGAAGGCTGGAGGAATTACATGCTAAATGGGATTAGTCCACCCATGATCAACCTCTTAATAATTTTGTAATTATTGGGACTTGGGGCATTGGACGTGTGAATTTATTTTCAATACACACACACACACACACACACACACACACACACACACACACACACACACACACACATATATATGTGTGTGTGTGTGTGTGTGTGTGTGTGTTGAGAATTTTTGAAACCTAGGCACGAATTTTGATGGGGTTTATTATTAAATTAATATATTAAAATAAAAACATGGACGAGACCAAATCCTTTTTCCATTTTAAATTATTATTTAATGTGTAATATATGCATGTGGGACTTCAGGACTTCGGAGCTTCGAGATGTTGAAGTGATGGAATTGTGATAACTCCCAAAGGCTTATGGCATGAAGTCTTCTTAGGAAAACATTTAATGGAAAATCATAATTATTAAGTACAAACTTTAATGGGATTATGGTATTTTAATATATTATAATATTATAAAATCCTCACATGGGCGAGGTCAACCTTTTTCCAAATAATTGTGTTATATACATTTTATAACCCATGTGCATGGGACCACTTCAGAGCTTCAAGACTCCGAGGCTCTGGGAAGTTTGAGGAATGGAGAGTTTGTCAAAGAATCGAATTAGTTGACTTGGACTTTCTCCCTCATTCAAATATTAAACTACAATATTGGGGATTTATTAAACCTGGGTGCAATTCTGAAGGAGGAATTTTCCAATAAATATATTATCATAATAAAAATTGTATTATAATAATATTTGCACATGGATGAGGTAAATCCTTTTCCCTTTTTAAATTTAATATTTAATGTGTAACACGTATAACTGTGGACCCTTCGAGAATTTGGGAATACGGGATTTCATGACTTTGGGGATTCAGGACTCCGGGATGTTTGGGGTGATAAAGTATATGAGCAAAAATGGTCGAAGCCCCGAACCTACTTCTTGTATCCCAATGTTATAACAAACATTAAGTGTAATTAATTATATTATATGGTAATATAATTAATTATATGTGCGTAAAGGTATAATATAAGTGGGACCCTCTTTGGAGCTTCATCATTCGGGGGTTTCTGGGTATTGTCCATATGAGTATCGAGAGGAATTATGCTGAAGTTCGGAGACTTAGGTGTTAATTGATATTAATAACCCTAAGTGCCTATTTGATATATTTAATTATATTATAATATAATTTATTATGATTATATTATAATAAAATAACAAATTAGTAATATGATTTGACTATGATTTAATGTGATGGGGCTTTAATATAATAATTAACACTAATCCACCTCGAATCGTGGGATTCCCAAGGTGAAAGGGAAGTAATCCTCGGTTTTATTGGACCAGTAATTCAAATCAAGTAAAAATGGAATTTACAAGGTTAATTAATTTCAATGAAGATTTATTATTCTTAATAGGGATTAAATAAATGATTAAGTGATTATTAAAGAGAGGGATTTTATCATGGCAATGATTAATTAAATTAATAGTCTTATAAAATCTAGACAAGCATCAACCTCTGGTTGAGAAAGTATTTGTATGCTATGATGATGATGTGGCATGTTGGGTGATAGGGAGCCGCGTGGATGCCACATGGAAGTGAGAGACTCTAGTCGATGAAGACCTAAAGAACTTTGAAGTACCATAACCTGCGATCCAGAACTCGGATTTGGAAAAATTTATAGTCATTGGAAAACCCTTGTCGAACCGGAGACGATGAAATCCTAGTTATGGGGATTCAAGGTGATTGAGAAAAGAAAAACAATTATACCCCATATCTCAAAAAGGTAATTAGGCATCAGGTGTGTGACAATCATCAATAGCACTCGGTGCAGTACTAGCCCAGCCTAGGGATGGTGAGCTAGATCATCTGATTGCATTTTTCTAGTAGGAAGTTGTCGACTGCTAAGAAAATATACATGACGATAGAAAGGGATGGATTGGAAATGGTGTCTACTTTGAATTAGTTCAAACACTACACATTGGGATCCCACTTCAATATGTATACAAATAACTTTTCACTCAGATATATAGTAAACAAACCAGCATCGGGGGGGAGGATCTACAGATGGATTTTATTGTTCCAAGAGTATGATTTTGAATTTATCGTGAATCCAAGAAAATTGAATGCAGGACCAAACCATTTGTCATGGATTCTGAAAGGAGAGGATGAAGGTAACATAGAGGATAGCCTACCATATGCGCAATTGTTTTCAGTCAATACGGTAGACGATCAGTTTGCATAAATTGTCCAATACTTAAGCACAAGAGTGGCTCCATCCGATATGAAACTAGCCTAGAAGAAACAACTAGTGGTCAGATCAATCAATTACCGATTAATCGCAGGAAACTTATATAAGTTAGGAATCCATGGGATACTACGACGATGTATGCTAGAACATGAAATACCTATGATTTTAGCAGAGGAACATGAGAGAATTGCAGGAGGACACTATGCAGGAAAGGTGACAGCATAGAAGATCTTGTGCACAGGGATATGGTGACCTACTCTCTATAAATACATGAAGGAATATTGTCAGAGCTACGATGTTTGTCAGAGAGTAGGAAGACCATCACAAAGGGATGAGATGCCCTTGAATCTGCAAGTTACCTTACAATCATTTGAAAAATGGGCAATGGATTTTGACGGACCTATTAACCCACCAGCGAGAAGAACAAGAGCCAGATACATAATTAATGTGACAGACTACTTGACTAGATGGGCAGAAGCAAAACATGTTACCAATTGCAGCGCAAAAATAGCTACATGATTCTTGTTCAAGAACATAGTGACCCGGTTTAGGTGTCATAAAATACTTATGAGAGACCATGGGACTCACTTTATGAACAAGACATTACATCACTATCAGAAGAGTTACAGATACAACATCAGGAGAGCACCCCACATCACCCACAAGCAAATGTAATGGTGGATGCCTTCAACAAGATACTGGAAAATACATTGACCAAGGTGTGCAACATAGGGAGAGATGACTAGGATTTAAGGATCCATGCAGTACTTTGGGCTTACAGAACTACATGCAAGAAGTTGACAAGACAGACACCCTTTAAGTTAGCATTCAGTCAAGAAGCAGTCATGCCCATGGAATTTCTTATACCGAGCCTACGCATTGCAGCAATGACATATATTATGGATTCTGAGGCAGTAGAAGAAAGGTTATCATAGTTACTAATACTATAGAAATATATATTTATTGTAGACTTCCATTACCAAGTTCATAAAGCATGAGAAACGATATTGAATGATAGACACATGAATCAAAATAACTTCTAGATAGGGGATCTAGTACTGCTCTACGACAGCAAGTTCTTACAACACCGAGAAATTTCAGGGCACATTGGTTAGGAACATATGTGATCAGACATGTGACTAATGTAGGTGTTGTTCAGCTAAATCAGTTGAATGGTCAAGTCATGGAAGGACTAGTGAATGGGAGACAACTGAAACTGTATGGTCGTCCTTCCACGCACTAGAGGAGTTGTGCAGTTTAAAATTGTATTATAGTGTATTATAGGAAGGAAAAGATAGAAAAAGACAGAAAAATAGGAAAAAGTATGAAACGGAAGAGGTCAAACGTCGACGAGGTAAAGAAGTTTTGTTTATGCGTAAAGAGGGGAAGCAGGAAACTATCGCAGATAAGAGAAAAATATGTAGAAGGAAACACAAACGAAAGAGATAGCGTAGAGAGATGTGACTATTAGCGTTTTAGCTCGGGAGGTACTCTGCATGTTTTGTCTTGAATGCGGATGTTACCTTATGTTTACATTACCAGGAACTTAACTTTGTAATAGGTTTTTATAAAGTTGTTTTAAGTGGTTCTTTTATGAAAGTGACTTTTTAATAAAGTGTACCTTCTATTTTTAAAGTGACTTTATTTTCATAAAGCACTTATGTAATAAAGTGAAATCACTATAATATTTCAAGTGATTCATTTTGGAGGGAATGGATCATGACCATTGATCTTGAAAAAAGAAAGATCTAATCTTGTCCTTTGGATTTAGGGTTGGGGAAGGTGAAAAGACACTTTGGAGGGAAAATGTCATTTTCATATTTATAAAAGAATGCATTGGGTAGTGTGCAAGACACATCGAGAAGACAAGAGGAGTTGAGTTAGAGAGATTTTATGAGTAATATTGAGAGAGGAAAGTGAGAAAATTGAGAGGGCACATTTCCCAAGGATAAAGAGGGAACAAACCCCAAGGTGATTTTCTATGTGCAGTTTTGTTCCATTTTTCTGTTGTTGGGTCGTACTGTACGGATCCGTACATCATGAAGAAGGGCACGATTTTCAAGGCATCTTTTGGCATGGAAATCAAGGAAGATTTATGGGTTTTTCTTGCTTTTATTGGGTCGTACTTTGCATGTCATACAGCACATAGCTGGGCATGTTTTTCGAGGCACAGAAAGGAGGAGGTCGTACAACTATACGGATTTTGGCACGTTTTCCAAGGCAAAAATTTTGGGACAGTTTTGTTGTGGCTGTGAGGTATTTTCCTTGGTTGAAAATGTGATATTTGTTGTTGTTATGTACTTTTCTGAAGATGAATAACATATCTCTCTCTCTCTCTCTCATTGGGTTTCCCCACATTGGGGATTTCCCTGGCATTTGCCTAAATTTCTAAGTTTTATGGGTTGTTGTCCATTGTGTTTATTTTCGCTGCTATTTTACTTAGCAATGTGTATTTCTGCTTATGGTAATTTATGAATGTGGGTTTAAGGCATTTATGAAGTTAATACAAGACAGTTATCTCTAGGTTGCTAAGTGTTTGACAGAAATTTCAGTTTGTTGATTTTTGTCATTAAAAATCTACATGGTATCAGAGCTTTGTCTCTGAGTGACAGTGGGCAGTGTGATTTTTGGGCAAAAGGGTGTGATTGTTTTCGTTGAGTTGTGACAAGGAATATGGTTGCAAGCATTAGATATGAGGATCGGTTGGATGGCATTTCCAACTATTTGCAGTGGAAGGTCTGATTGTCAATCGTTCTCAAGGAGAACAAAATTTATAACTATGTCAATTCTGTTGTGGCAGCTCCCGCAGCAGATCCTATTGCTTTGGACTTGCATGAGGTCAAGGAAGCCAAGGCTCAGAGGATTATTCTGGATGGGTTGAAGGATCACATTATCCCACACTTGGCTGAGAAAAAGACTTCCAAGGAGACGTGGGATGCACTTAAAAAAATGTTTGAGGCGAAGAATGAGAACCGGAAGATGGCCTTGAAGGCTAAGTTGAATGATACCAAGATGGGTAAGGAGGAGAGTTTATCTTCTTATCTTACTTGGGTGGATCAAGTAAAAGATAAGCTGACATCTGTTGGAGAGCTTATTATGGATTCTGAGTTGGTGAGGATAGCCTTAAATGGCTTCACCAAAGAATGGGAAGTCTTCGTGAAGTGTGTGGTGGGGCGTGAGCATCTACTAGATTGGAGAAGACTGTGGGATGATTTCACTCAGGAGGAGATCCAAGAAAGATCTCAGAGAAGTGAATAGAAGACAGACAGAGATGATGAGAATGTTTCTCTTGCAGTGAAAAGAAAGAAGAAAGGAAGTTCTGGAAGGGACTTGAGTAAAGTCAAATGCTATTGTTGTAACCATTTGGGGCACCTTGCCTCTCATTTTCCTGAGAAGAAGAAGAAGAAGAACCCAGAAGGACCTGAGACAGCTGCTACAACAGCCATGGAGGACTTTTCTTCAAAGTACGACAGGGAATTTTCTTTGGTGACCCTAGTTTCCAGTGTTGGCAGCGGAGGATTTGGAGCTGATATCAGGTGGATTGTGGATAGTGGAGCCCCTAGCCGCATGACGAAAATCTGGCGAGTATTCCTAGATTTCACAGAGATTGGTCCTAGCCTACAAGTGGTAAATGAAGGTGGTATGGCAAGAGTTGTACATGGAGTTTGGAATGTCATATTCCAACTCGAGTTTGGGGGACTCTTGGATCTTGATGGAGTTCTCTTTGTTCCAGGGTTGAGGGTTAACTAGCTCTCAGTCTCAGCCTTGGAGGATGTAGGATATTGTGTATTGTTCAAGAGGGACATGTATTTATCTACAGGTAGGGAATGGACCCGATGGAGCTACAACTGATCGGTAATTGGGTGGACAGGTTGTATATGTTTAGAGGACATCCTTCAGTGTATGATTCAGCGTCGAATGAGGAGCGTGAGGAGGATCCTGAGACTACGATGGTGCAAAGGATTCAGTCTTGCATAACGAGAGAAGAGAACGAGTCTCTTCTTAGCACTGGCAGAAGGCTCAGCCAGGTTGATCGAACCAATGCTCAAGATGAAGTGAGCTCAGGGTTTTGGCAGGTTGCCAGGAGAATATATTTTAGTTCAAATTATGTGCAGGTGTTGAGGATGGCTCCAGGTTCAGATGGAGCTCCTACAGAGCACAGTGTGATGGGACTAGATGATGGAGGTGGTAGTGAGTACATCCCTCGCTAAGATGGAGTGTTATCTTTTTAGCTCGGGAGGTACTCCGCATGTTTTGTCTTGAATGCAAATGTTACCTTATGTTTACACTACCAGGAACTTATCTTTGTAATAGATTTTTATAAAGTTGTTTTAAGTGGTTATTTTATTAAAGTGACTTTTTAATAAAGTGTACCTTCTATTTTTAAAGTGACTTTATTTTCATAAAGCACTTATGTAATAAAGTGAAATCACTTTAATATTTCAAGTGATTCATTTTGGAGGGAATGGATCATGACCCTTGATCTTGAAAATGGAAAGATCTAATCTTGGCCTTTGGAATTAGGGTTGGGGAAAGTGAAAAGACACTTTGGAGGGAAAATGTCATTTTCATATTTATAAAAGAATGCATTGGGTAGTGTGAAAGACACATCGAGAAGATGAGAGGAGTTGAGTTAGAGAGATTTTATGAGTAAGCTTGAGAGAGGAAAGTGAGCAGCTTGAGAGGGAACATTTCCCAAGGAGAAAGATGGCACAAATCCCAAGGAAATTTTCTATGTGCAGTGTTGTTCCATTTTTCTACTGCTGGGCCGTACTATACAGATCTGTACACTCTGTACAACAGAAAGAAAGGAACGGTTTTTTAGGCATATTTTGGCACGAAAATCGAGGCAAATTTTTGGGTTTTTCTTATTGCTATTGAGTCATACTATGTAGGTTGTATAGCACATAGTTGGGCATGTTTTTTGAGGCACGGAACGGAGGAGGTCATACAATGGTACGAATTTTGGCACGTTTTCCAAGGCATAAATTTTGGGATTGTTTTGTTGTGGCTATGAGATATTTTCCTTGGCTGGAAATGTGATATTTGTTGTTGTTATGTAATTTCCTGAAGCTGAATAATAGATATCTCTCTCTCCCGTTGGGTTTCCCCGCATTCGGGTTTTCCTTGGCATTTGCCTAAATTTCTGAGTTTTATGGGTTGTTGTCCAGTGTGTTTATTTCCGTTGCTATTTTATTTAGCAATGTGTATTTCTGCTTATGGTAATTTTTGAATGTGGGTTTAAGGCATTTATGAAGTTCA
This sequence comes from Picea mariana, assembly GCA_032191745.1. Lineage (NCBI taxonomy): Eukaryota > Viridiplantae > Streptophyta > Pinopsida > Pinales > Pinaceae > Picea > Picea mariana. The sequence continues at coordinate 268,316 of JASDQU010102020.1, forward strand.
TACAAGACAGTTATATCTAGGTTGCTAAGTGTTTGACAAAAATTTCAGTTTGTTGATTTTTGTCATTAAAAATCTACAGTGACTTCGCAGATGAAACCTAAGAAGCATTCAACACACCACATGATGGGAGTGCAATAAAGAGTTATCATGACGGTAAATTATTGGCGTTGTGTTCCATTATATGCAGAAGATCTTGACAGATTTCCAAATCGAACGGATAATCTATCAAAGATACGAAGTAATGGAGCAATAAAGAAACCATTAGTGGATTAGACGGAGAGTTTAGGCGTAAAAAGAAACTATATTTGGAAATGCAGTACAAAATTATGTAAGGAAGTGCGTAGTCATAATTAAAATCGACAAGACAAGCATTTGAAATTGACTTCAATCGAAAGACAGCAAGAACAATTGTGACGAATATTTGTATAGGATGGTCGATTCGTACCGGAACCTGCCAAAGGACATAGTATTGTTGAAGTACATGAGTATAAGTACACTCAGATGAGATTGCAAGTATGGATGCATAGGTCCAGCTTACTATAAAATAAGAATAAATGGAAAGCCATTGGTTCGTATCCATTTGATATAGGAGGAAGAGTCGAGTGTCAAATAGAATCTGAGCATAAGGCAGAGAAAGAATGGAGGGTAGAGGATCCGAGTAGGGTATAGCATAGGATGATGGAACCACCTAAATCCAATGTATAGAGTTGTAAGTGGGTCGCAACGTCGGTGCAATAGGAAGTCCCGCGAACAACAGTAATCGACCCCAATATAGAAAATTTTCCTAGAACTGGACTGCACAAAACGAAAGGCAACACAAAAGCATGGCAGAAGTGAAATGAACCAACGATGCCTCAAGAAGGAGCATAGGAACATGAATAACACAGAACGATGACTTTTTTCACAGCAAGAACCTGGGTATGGTGATAGTTATGATACTTGAGAAACAAGAAAAACATCTACCCAAATTAAAGAGGGGAGTTAGGAAGGAGTTCCATGCTTATTCAAATCCATCGTTATCCAAAGAGAATGTCTTAATTTAGCAACAAGTGTGCATACAGAATGCAAAATTTGGTAGTATGACACCTACAACAACGAAGGCGACCTTCGATGCACTGGAAGCAAGCCTGAGTGGTAAGTGATAAGCCATAGGTGAGTGTTGGGGGCATGTTGGAGAGGCATTTTGGATAATTTTTTGGATTTGCATCAAGAATGAATTCGAAGAGAAAAAGGAAATAATAAGATGGACCAGAGTGCATAATAGAGCGAATGCCAAGGAGTGTGACAAAAGGATGTGCGACGAAGCAGCACGCAAAAGGCAGAAAACGGTTATAAACCGTAGTGTTTGGGGACATTTTGTCCACTTTTGTAATGGGATTAGCCCTATTGGTATGTATAAATATGTAAGAAAGGAAATATTGAGGGGCGAATGCATGCGTTATCTATGTGTGATGGTACATGTAAGTTGTGAATATTTTTGGTAAGGGAGTGGAGCGAAGGAATAAATCTGTAGTATGACTGAGGAGTGAACTTGCATTGTCGTAGAATCGCTAGGTAGGTTTGGGACGATGATATTGTTGCATATTTTGTAGCACAGTGCAAATTTGTAAGAAAGTTATTAATGAATAATATAAGAATCCAGTCGTTGTGGACATATCCCAAGTTGGGTGAACCACGTAAATTTGTTTKTTATGGTGTGGCTGTAATTTATGTTGTTTTATATTTTATGCTAAATAAATGGATCATATATGATATTGTAATGTTGCGCATAGATTATATTTCATAACAAAKCAATTGATAACTATGAGAACTGTTCATGTAAGTAAAGGGTCTGAATGATGCCTCAATTCCCCTAAGCACTGTAGAACCTTGGTTCATGCATCCCCTCTAGATGCCTCGGGTGAGACTTCACTTGCCATGTAGGTGATGCCAAAAGGGCCGGTATCTAAGGGTTTTGTTGGTATTTGAATGATTAACCTCGGTTATTCCCCCTGCATGCCAATAGTATGTGTCACTCCCAAATTCATTTATGAGCATTTTAAAACATTGCAAAATTGTTTTAAAAACCATTGATACTACTTATGGTATTGGATTCTTCCACCTATGTGGTATGGCCACCCACGTCGCTCGTGGACCCTACCACCTTTGTCCCACCAACCCTCGATCCATTTTGTTATTCCACATCACCACCGATGCGTCACCCATCATGTGTCCTCCACATCATCATTGACATCGCTATATGAAAAATTCCAATTTTTTTCAAAATTCTAAAAAATACATATTTTCAAGAAAATGTCTTTGGCCACCCAAGCACTCTCTGGCTCAACCTCCATGAATATAATAAATTTTCAACTGATGTATGACCCCATATGGGCCAAGCACTACAACCACACTTTAAGATCAATCTATGATGTACCCACTACATGGGTACCTCACAAATTTCACGTTTTGGCTTAATTCTAAATTTTTTATACTAATTATAAATCAAGAAGTATGATGCAAGCACATGTAACAATCAAGAAACATATTAAAATATAAAATAAATTCATTCTCATTTCATGCACAACATTAATCAGCAAACAAACACGTTATAAACTCCACATGGAGATAATAAATACACAGCGGAAATATAATTTACAAGAAACATAGAGAACTTATATTTTTAAAGAAAACTTCATCGATTGGCTATAGACATTGGAAATTCCACCCAACCTTAGGATTTTTTTCACATAAAATCTCTACAATAGGTCACCCCCAAGCCAAGACTATGAATCCAAAAGGATGGGCTCATAGGCCGACTCTAAGTTTCACACACCCGTCGGCTATCAAGCTCTCACAACTTTCTCAACCACACAACAAATCTTATCTTACCAGTTATATTTCCCCCTCAACATAAACAACCCAAGGAAATGAACCCCCTTCTCTCCAATGTAGTATCTTGGGTTGTTCCACTTCTTTCCAAGGACCCAGTGCTATTGGTCAGAAAATATCGATGTTGGAAGCTCCAACGATTCTCAGTTGTGGATAGTTGTTTCACTACAACCATCATTCCCATGTACACAAGTAACAATTTCTTGTTGGAAAGTACCAATAGATACCTACATCCAACTAGCAATGGCTCTCCACCTCCAATAATTCCTTTCCATTCCCAAAACAAGAAAAAAAGTGAACTGGAATGAAGTGAGTAAACAACACAATCATCAATGAACCCCTCAATGACCAAAAACATGGTTTATATAATTACATGAAATAGTGCACCATGTGACCTCTCCAATAATCTCATGTAACCATTTTTCCCAACTAATCCAATATGGGTGAATAAAAAGATAATAAAATGGATTATCCCCTTTATCCCCCTCTCTCGTGAAATCATAGCCCATATAACTCGGTCCTTGTTTGTTTTGCATCCAATGATGCATTTTTACTATTAATATTCAAAGTATTACATTGCTAGGCTCTTTGGCCTATCATTTTTACAGGCACTCGGACCATTCATCACATAAACAAAAATACATTATTATTTTGGGGACTCAAAACTGGGGTATTGCATGTTGGAGCTTATTTGCAAGAGTCGGCCTCTCTTTTGAACCTCATTACCCCTTGCATGTGATCATTCCATGCTTTGAGGCTAGATGTTGGCATCTTTTTAGAATTTTGGTCATTGGAGGAGCATATTACCATGAATTGAGGGTCTCCCCTTTCATAAGCGAGAGACATTGAGGCCTTTTGGACCCTATCATCCTTTGTTGGATGGCCTCCTCTCTTAGAGGAGTTATTGTACATGTGACACATGTTTATTGTATTTTGGCTTAGTGTTTTTTAGTTAATTAGAATACAATTCAAATTTGTAGTTCTCTTAGGCTATATCTAAGGATATAGAAAACAATATTGAATGAGAAGGATGATGAAGTGTTTTCTATAAATAGAGGCTCATCCTCGCATTCCAGATCATTATTGTTGGTGGCTACCTCTTTAAGAATACAATTTTGTTGAAGATCTACCTATTTAGGTGTTGGTGTCAATTCTTGGAGCTCTTGTCTCTTGGTTTGTTTTGGTTCATTAAAGATTTGTTTTGTTTGCTCAATATTACTACAAGCTTTCAAGATAAATCCATTTGAAGGGTAATACTACCACTTGGATGGAAAGTGTTTTAGGGAAAATCCCTTCCTTCTTCCTTAGTTTTGTAAGTTCTCAATTCCTTATTTTTTTCCTTTGGATCCCTAACAAGGGTATTTAGTATTTTTATCAAAATTTATAGTTAATATTTTTGGTGAAGGTGCTTCCCTTGTCAACCCCTTCTTGTAGGGCCTTGTTCTACATACCTTATCTTGATTAGATAGGAGACTAATTTACCACTGGGGCTCTAGTATTTTAGTCTTGATCCATTGAGATAAGAAAGACCAATTATAAGAAGGGGGCATTTTTTGACCCCATAAGTCCTAATTGGAATAAGGCACTTGTCTTCTCCCAACAAATCAACCAAAAAAAACAAAATTCAAATCTTTTATTTTAGTTTAGAAAGAAATATAATGGAAAATCAAAGAAAAAACGTAATTTGGATAGTGCAAAAATCATTCTTTATTATATTTTTTTATCTATAAACTGCCATGGATATTCCACTAGAACATCTCATCATAATGGATCTTATATTATTTTGAAAATATTTTATTATCAAGTTTATTTACTTAGACCTCATATTTATTATCTCTAGCTTATTGCTCAAAATTAATGAAATAAATGAAATATGAAAATGAAAGACTAAGCAAATGAACACACCATCCACATAAGTGAATATAAGATGTATCCTTGGAAACCCAATATGGGAGAAAACTCAACTAGAAGGTGAGGCATGTTCTATGTTATCTTTTATTCAGTAATGAAATGAAAATACAAAGAAAGGGGGGAACTCGCTATAGAGTTTCCTTTGACATTGTGGTGTGAATGGTTGTTATGGAATCCATTACTCCTCTGTTATGATCTCAAAATATCACTTCTATATTTTCTGCTCAACCATAAAAAAATTATAATGCTAAATAATGGAACCCCTTCTCCTCCTGGTGGCCCAGTATTTAATATAGCCTGATATCCATCTAGGGTTAGGCTTTTTGCATCCTTGACCCTTAGTTAGTTAGGATTTTTTATATTCTAGAATATTATTGAAAGTACCATGTGACTAGACCGACATGTGTGAGTAATGGAGGTTTACATGGCATACACTCAGTACCATGGTGGTCAACAAGGTAGGTCAACTTACGAGAGGCGTATCTTCTATATACAAGCTCTAATGGAGGTGGTTTTCACATCGTTGGAAAGGTCTCAATGTGTAGAATAGTGTCTGGTGGATAGAGCTATGATAGCAAAGTTTGGACCCCAAAAAATGTCGTTTGATGCCTCAAAATGGATCTGGAAGGTTATTTACCCCAAATATCCATACTAGGACTTGCCAATAAAATGGGCCCTACAATCCAATTCCTCTAATTTTTCCACCTAAAAAGTACCAATATAGATGAAAAATGATATAATGACCCATTTTTTATCAAACCTCCCCATTTTGGGAGGATTTTGGTCCCCAAAATATTTTACGAAATGACATGAAGAAAGTTGTCTTCTACCTTCACCCCGGAGTACCATTTTGCCTTGCCTGAAAGTTGTCTTCTACCTTCACCCCAAAGTACCATTTTGCCTTGCCTGAAAGTTGTTCTTTCAACCTAATCTGCCAAAGGTCGTGTTTCCCTTGTCTAATAGCTCTAGACTTCATCTAGAAATTTGTATCTTATTCCAACTCTTCCTAATATTCTAGTGTTAATTCATCTATGGTAGGTAGGACTTGCCCCTCAAATTCCTAATCCAACATGGAAGGCTCGTAGAGTTTCAAATTCTCCACATTCATCACTAGTAAATGCACATACATGGGGGTAGACTAAGTCTATAGGAATTATCACCCACTTTCTCCAATACTTCAAAAGGACCATATTGTAGGTCCTTGATCTTCTTACCAAGAGCCTATAGTCTTTCCTTGTTTAGTATTTCCTTGTTCATATTGGTATCAAAGTAGTTTTCTTTGCGGTATTTGTGGAAAGTTGTAGGATCCAAGAATTAGCTTAGGAAGGAAGTGGTTGCGGAATCCTAGCCATGGCAGATGATTCTGGTCATAACAACCATCGGGATGCAACAAAAGATATATTTTCAAGGCTAGAAGAGAAAGTTGTTGATGTCTCTTTCAACATGGCCCTCCTCATGGTGGCTCTAGCGAACACGTTTGGACCTTTCAGTGAGGTTGGTGGCTCTAACTCAGAACTTGAATCAAATGAGAAACTGGGAGATAGTGAAGACCTAGAAAAGAAGTTGAAAAAGAGCCTGAGAAAGAGAAACCAAGTTATAGTGCCAACACTCCTTCGTAACCTTTATTTAAAATGGAAGAGAAAGTGGATATCAAGCCCTATCAAGGTGAGATCGATGTTGTTAAATTGAATCATTGTTTGCAATTGTTAGAAGTGTATTTCAGTGTCCATAATATAAATGAAGAGCAGAAAAATGCATTTTCTTTTATGTTCCTTTGGTGTGAGTTTTCAGAGTTTTTATTTTTTAACTAATCTATCCTAAATATGAATCCAGGTAAGGATTGGAAATGTCAATCAAAATGAACTCCATTGTGGACAATCTAGAAAATAACAACTCTAAAAATTAATTTGCTAAATTGAAACTAAAGGGCCTTGCATTAACCTAGTAGGAAATCCACACAGAGACACTTAGGCTAGAGGGTGATCCACCAATAATTAAGTAGGAGGATTTTAAAACCCTCATCAAGTCCCAGTTCTACCCTATTGGGTATATAGAGGACTAGTGGATTCATTGTTGGTTGTGCATCTTGATTACCTTCCTAATTCATAGGTCTTTGTTTTCAGCCATGTTTATAACCCATGAAGACTTTACAGCTCGGAAGAATGTACACTCCTTCACGCAGAGGAGTGTAGAGGGGGGTTACCCCCTCTACAGGCTCCAATAGGTTTGGGGGCGAAGCCCCTGAAGGAAAATTATCCTTGTAAATGTATATAGTAATTTCATTATAAATGTGGACCGTTCATTATAAGTTCACAGATCTGACGGTAGAAGTTATGTTAGGGTTTTTTTCCCTAGAAGGAAACCCTCTTTTATGAGGGAAATGTATTTTGTCTATGTATCATTGTGAATATTGTATTCTAAGTGAGGAGAATGTGAGAGAAAGAATAGGAAGTTACAGCTGGTGTGTTGTAGGTTGTATCCCTTCATTTGTTGGATAATAATAAAGGAAGGACCTAGCAATTTCTCTGGTGGACGTAGTCCACACTGGGTGAACCATGTATATCTGTGTCTCTATTGTATTGTGTATTTTCTGTGTTTTATTTCCACATTTGTTTTATTTTATTTCTCCACGATCCTTTTTTTATAACATTCATTGGCATCGCTGGAAAAGGAAAGGGTAGAGTGTGCAAGAGTACACCACCGAATTCATGAATATGAAAATTATGTTGGGAATCTCTCCCAAGAACCTAGATGTACTCCTTAATTATATAGGGGGTCTACACAATCATTTGTGAAAGAAATCGATGCCCTTCAAACACAAGATCATTTATGATGCATGTGTGTAAGAACAATACCTAGAGAACATAGGCCATAAGAAAGGATAGCCAAGTGGTTCTAAATAGAAATACCACCAAGACACTTCCAAGGAGGGAAAAAAGAAGTGGAAATAAATAGACAAGAAGATGAAAACCACTACACATCAGTGCAAGGACCCAAACAACCACTGTAACCATTGCAATATCAATGGTCACACCAAAGATAAGTGTTGGAAGCTACATCCAAATTTGAGTCTAGAGAATTGTAAGAAGGATGCCAAGAAGAAGAACCTACTAGGCAAGGATTCAAGAAACCAGGTAGAGAGCATCTTGAATGTGGATGAAAATATTATATGCACTTTAGTGCAGAAGGAATTAAATCTAAGTAGCCTTCCTCATAAGGAAGACAAGGAAATGACTAAACTCTTCCACATTAAAATCCAGGTCAAAATACCAAGGTAGATGCTCTATTCAATTTTGGGTCACAGACCAACCTCATAGAAAATGATATAGTCAGCAAGCTCGGTTTGGATTTTTATGATTATCCGAACCCATATTGATTGGGATGTGTGAATAAGGATGCAAATATCAAAGTCACTAAAAAATGTTAGATCAAATTTGCTATAAGTGCATATTTTATTGATGAAGTGGAGTTAGATGTAGTACCCCTTGACGTGTGTGGTGTAGTCTTTGGAAGCCCCTACATGTATATGATGGATGCAATGTTCATGCAGAGAGAAAACCAATACCGCCTAATCAAGGATGGGAAGTCTTCCATCATCAACTTACACAAAGGTAAATCAAAGATCTATGTGGTAAGTGTCAATCAAGAAAAAAAATTGGTCATTTCTAGTAAGAAATATGTACTACTTTTCTTAAGACAGAATTAGTCAGGGAAGGAATCGATAAAAGTAAAGGCAGCCCTGGACGGATGTACCAAATATTAGAAACAATACTTGGAAGTGTTGTTGTAGGAGTACATAGGAGTTTTTTAGGATTCTAAAGGGATTCCACCTAAGAGGTAGTTGGAGCATGAGATACAATTCTTGCTTGACTCCCCATTACCAAATATTGGGTTATATAGACAATCTATTTTAGAAGTAGATGAAGTGAAGAAACAGTTGCAGCATCTGCTAGAGTAAGGAGTTATTCAACCAAGCACCTCACCTTGTGGGTCACCTATCATCATAGTACCCAAGAAAGATGGGACTTTCTGAATGTGTATCGAATATAGAGATTTTAATATCACACACAAGAACCAATACCCTCTACCCAAGATCGATGATTTGTTAGACCAGTTTCAACATGCCAAGTACTTCACTAAGTTGGATCTCAAATCAGGATGCCACCAGGTACGCATTAAATAACAAGGCACCTAGAAGACTTCCTTCAAGACAAGGCAAGGTCTATATGAATGGTTATTCATTCCTTTTGGTTTATGCAATGCGTCGGCTACATTTATGTGAATGATGAAATATGTATTGTGTCCCTATTTAGATTCATTTGTAATGTGTAGTTGGATGAGATATTGGTTTATAGCTCTACCCAGCAAGAGAACATCTCACATATTATGTAGGTGTTAAAGACTCTAAAAAAGAATTAGTTGTTGGATAACCTTAAGAAATGTGATTTTACTCAATAGTCGTTGGTGTATTTCGGATATGTGATTAGTGGAGGGGAACTCAAGATAGATCTCACAAAGATGGAGATCATCATAAAGTGACCAATTCCTACTAATGTCACTAAATTTGGGATATTTTTTGGAGCATCGTAATATCTACGGAAGTTCATATCATCATTTTCAGCAGTAGCTATGCCACTCTCTCTATGTAACATCCCACTCTTGAGCGCGCATAATTTGACTTATTCTTTGAGGACACTTGCGTGCAAGTGATCTAGTTTTGTATATGGTTGTTTGTTTCTCTTATGGATTCTGATGATGATGCTTATGGATTACGATGTTATGTTATTTGATACCTATGTATAGACAGGTTCTATTGACGGGTTTCTCCTGAGTGTGAAAGACACTTGACAGATTGAGGATGTCGACGGCATCAATGGACCTCCTTGGACTCTAGATCGAGTCAGGGAGTTGATTGTATGCGGTTTGGGTATTTTTATTTATGCATATATGACATATTATCGGGTATATTATGATGTTGTTTATGGATCGTTGACAGTGTTTCGTTGATGGATGTAGGCTGACAATTTCTTGTTGATCAGACTCACATAAGGAATAAAGGGGCCATGCAAAACAACCAAGTATTGAGGGAGAGGTGTGGCAGCAGCCCTACCACAGCCTACTAGCACTCCCGCTGTAGATCAAATTTTAGGTTAACGATTACCTAGTTCAAGAGATCCACAATGTCGCGAGGGAAGACTGAGATAGTTTCTCATGAAGGTTCTAAAGGGAACGCAATAAGGCAGGGTCCTTATTCCTTAGAGGACCTTAGTCTCTCACAAGGTCGCCTGATGGAGTATTGACTCCAAGGGTTGGAAAACTACCAAAATCAGTAAAAGGCGAGTGGCACCCTTAGAGCACATAGTGTGTCTTGAAGGGCACGTCGCATAAATAAAACTTTAATAAAGGTGAGTGGCACCCTTGGAGCATGGAGTGTGTCTTGAAGGGCACGTCGCGATTTTTAATAGAGGTGAGTCAATGAACCTAGGTGCCTAGAAAACAATAATTTGTTTTGACTATTTTCTAACTTAAAAATAATTAATAAATGGGTAATTTTATTAATTATAAAACCCCCTTTAAAAATTATAAGCCTAGGTCTAAATAGGGTAAGAAGACAAAAAACTAATTAATCAATTAATAAAAGGGGGATGAAGAAAAAAAAAATCAATTAAGAATTTAAAGGAGAAATAATTTATGTAAGAACTAATTATTGTTTATGTGCAAGAAATGCTAATATTGAACTTAAACAAAAAGGGGAAATGAATGCAAAAAGGAATGTGGAACATAGAAAGGAATCTAGTCTAGAGAACTTTCCTATATAAAACTCAACTAAGTATTAAGAAAGGCCTTATTCATTAAAGGAAATTGAGGGAATAAAGGGACACCAAGGAGTGTTTTTAGGAATTCTTTTAGGATGGGTGAGGGAAATTGACAATTAAATAAATCAATTTCTGGTGCAACTAAGGGATCAGGTGAAAAGTGTACGGGGGAGAGTATTTCCTAATTAATTTTAATAAAAATAATTTAACGTGCAATTCGCAAGTGTCACTAAGAAAATATCTATAAAAGTAATAGCAAAGAAGAGGAAGGGATAATGTCTAGTATGCATAAAGTTATGCTGCCATAATTTCTTGACTGATTTTTCTTGTGAGAATTGGGATACCCAGCTCGAAAAGAGAGTGGTAGCTCGACCTTGTGAGGCGAGATGGAAGCTATATTTTTCTCTCATTTTTTGTGCGTCGCCTCTTTGCGGCTCCAGGGGCTAAGGGGGAAGAAGAGTACCCCTGGTATTGGATGGGAGGTACCAGTGAGATCTTCACGGTTAGAAGGCGGGGAGCGGGATGGAGCGCAAGCGCGGGAGATCGGCATCGACTTCTTGCTTTCGGTTACGGTACTTTTATTGAAATTGTCAATGCATTTGGATTAATTTTTAAACTTTAGTTTTCGATTTTTTTTTACCTTGTGCAATTGTGTGAGATCTTAAGATCAAGAGATAAGCTCCTAGATGTTTTTTTTTTAAATGCGAGAGGCGGATTCCTAATAATTTCACAGCCATTTTTTTTTGTGTAAATTTGAGCTTGAATGTCTACATCGAGAACGTTGATCACTACCGTTTAATTGACCCTAAACTTGTACTCTCTAATCCACACCACGATTTTTTTTAAAGTCGATATTTCTCTAATGAGGTCGTTGCCAGCCAATTTGATCTAGAGCTGATTTAAAAAATAATTATCCTTATCCACGTCGGGTCACCCTTCAGCGAGTCACCTTCTTCCTCTGTGATTGCATTTTCCACCTTGGCATTTTTTTTTAAGGACGCTCGGGTAAATTTACCCTCCTTACCTCTGTGTTTTTGGTGTAAAAATGTGCTTAAAATGTGGGGGAAACTAGTAAGAGTTTTTACCCTCCTTACATGTTTTTAGTGTAAAAACGTGCTCAGAATGTGGGGGAAACTAGCAAGAGTTTTTACCCTCCTTACTTCTGTGTTTTTGGTGTAAAAACGTGCTCATATTGTGGGGGAAAATAGCAAGAATTTTTACCCTCCTTACCTCTGCGTTTTTGGTGTAAAAACATGCTCAAACTGTGGGGGAAACTAGCAAGAGTTTGTACCCTCCTTACCTCTGCGTTTTTGGTATAAAAATGTGCTCGGGATGTGGGGGAAACTATCAAGATTTTTTACCCTCCTTACCTCTGTGTTTTTTGTGTAAAAAAGTGCTCAAACTGTGGGGAAAACTAGCAAGATCTTTTACCCTTCTTACCTCTACAGTTTTGGTGTAAAAATATGTTCATACTGTGGGGGAATTTAGCCATAGTTTTTACCCTCCTTGCCTCTATGTTTTTGGTGTAAAAACGTCCTCCGGCTGTGGGGAAATCTAGAATGCATTTATACCATCTTCATCTTTGTGTTTGTTGTATATTTACTCAGCCATTTCATTTTTTTATTTGCCAGCAATTTCATTGTTGTATATAGCGAATTTAACCATTAAATGATTTGTGTTTGTTGTATATTTACTCAGCCATTTCATTTTTATTTGCCAGCAAATTCATTTTTGTATACAACGGAAATAACCATTAAATGCTCTGCGATTGTTTGTATATTTACTCAGCCAATTTGTTTTTAATTTTCCAGGGATTTCATTGCCTTATACAGCGAAAATAACCATTAAAATCGCCTTGCACCCTTGCTTCATTTTTCTCTACGATTGGATACCCATGGAGTTGTCTCTCTCTCTCTCTCTCTTTACTTGGCGTTTTCATGTAACCTCTGTGTGCAATCCAAGAAAAACAAAACCTTTAATATAGTAACCTCGAGTTAGACCATGGAAAACACATGTTTTTATCAATTCAAGAATATTAATTAACTTAATAAGGATGTTGATGTGTAGCTATAGAATTTATATTATTTAATGCAATCCATAATTTTGACTAACCAATAACACAATTGGATTCTAGTCAATGAGATTATGCATAGTCAAGCTAAATGAAAAGTTGTATTATTATGAAGCTTGAAGCACTTGATAGTTGATTTGTAATTATTTTTCTCTTGCATCCTTTAAAAACCGGTGGATTATTCTCTGCACCCTTAGAAAAATGACTGATAGATGATTGATTGAGCATTTAGGATCGCTTGTGCCCTTGAATAAAGTTGAAGCATGGTTGGTTAATAGTTTGGTTCTCTTGCGCATTGAATATTACTGACAAGGAATTATTACGTTAATGATTGATTGCGCACACCGATTATGTTACACATGGTTACACAAGTGGTTAGATTTCTAGCGCACCATGAAATCCAATGTAAAGAATGATTGTGTTAGTTATTTACTTCTTGTGCAATAAAAATTTATTGTAAGGAATGATTATTATTGATATTATACTTCTCATGCACCTGGAATAAAAGTGGAATTTGATGTTGACTACATTGTACCTTGATTATATCATGATTAGGATTGATTTAATTTTCATTTGCGCCGTAATTTAATTAACAATTATTACTTGTGCCTTTAAATTTGTTAATGTATGATGGATTAATAACTAGTTTTCTATTGCGCCATTGAATATTGGTGTTTCCTGATTGGATTAGAATTTGGTTACTATTGTGCCTTTAATATTGTTGAAGTGTGATTGATTTATTAATTGTATTCTCTTGCGCCTTCTGAAATAAAATCGACATCTCTTGCTTCTTGAATTGTTGATGTGTAAATGATGGATTAATTGAATAGAAAGCTTATGCGCAGATCGATAATATGATGTATGACTAGTTGAGGAATTAGACTCCTTGTGCGCATTGAATTATAATGTAATGTATGGTTTTAGATGTTAGTCTTCTTACGCGAAATGAAAATTTATTATGAAGGATGATTGCATATTGTGAATGGGATTTGTGCCACGAATACAATTGATAAATGCTTTTACGCCTTGGATTTAATATGGTCTATGGTATGCTATGCAAATGATTACTCGTGCGCCATGTCTAATTGTGGATTAGGATTAATGGATTGATGAAATTGATTATCGTTGATATTGTTGATTTAGCATAGTTAGTTGGGACTTGAATGTGTTGTTGGGATGTAAACACCTCCTTGTTCCTCAGAACAGTCGCCATCCCTGAGACCTTAAATTGTTAAAATCAATTGGAACCTGGGATTGAGTGTTGCTTATGTGTCCTGGAGGTCCTAACCTTGCAAGGTAGGTTGGGAAGGTAGTCATTTTATAATCTTTATCTGATTGAATGTTGTTGTAATTTGCTTCAACCTTTTATAATGTGCTAATCTACTATGCTATTTATGTTTATGTGTCGCTATCCTTCATTGACGTGTTGATTGCATCGTTAGTAATTTCCATGATGAGTAATGGGTATTTCTTTAATTATGATGTTGTGAATAGGCGTTGCCATGATCCTGTGTTGATGTTAACTTCTTAATGAAAAAAAAGATTACCTTTTGTGTTTCGACTTTTCTTAGGTGTAACACAGGGATGTTACATATGGTATCAGAGCGGGTTCAACCCTGCAACTATGGATCGTCACGCCTTCCTCTGTATTTTACTTTGATCATTGATTTATCGATAAATTAAAATTTGAATTTGTCCCTATGGTAGTACTGGATAGAGGACGTCAATGAGGTAGATGAAGTGGTGTTAGGGGAGGAGGTGAAATGCCTCCAGAAGCACAAGTGCAATAGGGGTATAAATCCCAAGCGAAAAAACAAGTCTTGGGCAGGAGCCGATTGTTGTAAGCGATGTGGATGGTCTGACAAGGTCCTTCCAGGGAAATTTCAGAGGCCTTGATTAACCGTATGGAAGAGATGAGGCCAGGGCGCCTGTTGATCCAAAAATGAAGGTATTACTGATAAATTTGCAAGTTAGTTTACTGTACTTTTTGCATCGGATCGTTAAGAATGCGAAATACATAAACTTATTATCTTGTTTGCGGAATATCAAATGTGACTTTTACTTAATGCTTATTAATGAAGAAAGAGATCAGCCACTAATATCCATGCTGCAAATGAAGAGAATAGAACATCAAAACATAAAGAGAAATAGAGACAAGAGGTTGATAACGGAGTTCACCAATCGTTGGCTACGTCTTCGGGCCCGCTTCCAAGTGGAGGACCTCTTTATTGATCTTTAAAATGCTCAAAGTTCTCTTACAATGCTCTTTGTTGTTACCTTACATGATTCATGTCTGCTATGCAAGACCTCCTTGCTCATATTCATGCATGCACCATCAAAATCCTCTCAACAACATGAGAAAAACGCCTCTCAAAACATGAGAAAAAACCAAAAATTACAAACTGCTCCTTCAAAACCCTGCATCAAAAAGTCTCCTACAAGCTTCAAAAAGCCTGGTTTATATAGATTTTGAGGCTCAGATGAGGAATCCCAACTTAACTCAAGATATGGCCTCTTTTTGGGATCAAATCCCCCTTCAAATGGCCTCAAAATCCTCAAAAATCCATTTTTTGGACTAAATATCAGTCAGAAATCCCAAAAAATCATTAATATATGGTTTAAAAACCACTTTCTAGTAATATATGGGCTAATCCTCCAATGGACGGGTGCATGCCCCCAAACAGGGTCACATAACACCATAAAACCATGGGCAGGGGCTTAGCCCCAGCCCCCTTCCGCCCACATAGTAATATACTACAATTTAAATAAATATAAATGCATATTATTTAACAAGAGACATGTGGGGTGCATTGGTGTTAGTACTCTCCTTAAGGCGCTTGGCTTGGTGGGTGGCCTTGGGTTCAAAACCCATGGACCCCCAAACATTTTTAACACTTGCCATTCGACCCTGACTGGGTGCCACGTGGAAACCCATGTTTGGGCCACGTGGCACTTCTTCATTTGCCAGCAAAGTGCCACATGTCAACCTCTCAGTGGATCTGCCATCCACATCTGCCCAATCAACTGCTACCACATGTCACACTGCCATTGGTCTAAGTCTGCATCATGAGGTGTCATTGGTGATGTCATGTTGTCATCATGTTGACGTCAGCATTGACTTTTTTCCAGTCCTTTGACTTTTTAGTTGTTTGAGAAAATGGCCAGAGTACGATAACTCTCGCATACAGCGTCCGTTTGAGAAAGTAAATATACTGTCGGAATCAGTGCGACGATATGGTCGCAATGGAATTGGTTTCATTCAATTTTGAGAACTCTGATTTTTTAGCATTTTTTGAGCCTGGGGAGCCTTCTGGATCACTTGTACACCTTGAGGGTCCACAGCGCACCCCAGCTGGTACTGGTAGCATTCACCGAGAACTCGAGAAGGTCAAGTTTCTTGATTTCTTGGGTGCCACGGATAACGCAGCCGCCAAGGCATGGTTGAAGAACATGGCGATGTGCTTCGCACTTCGCAACTATACCTCCAACATGAAATTTTGCATGGCGGTATTTCAGCTGAAGGGGAGCACTCTTCTATGGTGGAAGACATTCCTGCCACAACTAAATGTGCTCATCGAAGACATGCCATGGGAACTGTTCGAGGAGCGGGTTCGAGAGAGGTATTTTTCTTAGGAATTCATTGAGTGTCAGCTCAATGAGTCCAATGCCTTACAACAGGGCAGTCATATGGTGCCTGAGTATGAAGCTTGTTTCATGGAGCTGCTTAGGTATGCTCCACATAAGAACACCGAAAACCTTAAGGACAACAAGTTTGTGATGGCCTTGAATGTCATCATCCATGCGAATGTGAGGAACCTAACGCCTCAAAAGTTGCACAATGCAGTCCAGAAGGCCCTCATAGTTGAGGAAGAGCTTATCAGCGAGGGTCAGGGCGGGACTCATGCGATACCGATGGGACATGCAACGTCTGGTGCACAACAGCATCAAACTCTAGCTAGACTTTCTTCAAGGTATTTGGATACGTTCAGAGGATCTGCGTTCACGACACCTCGACGACCGGCTCCCCAGCGGGTAACTCCCCATAGAGTACAATCACATCAGCAGCAACAACCATTAGGCCTGTTCAGCGGAATATACTAGGGTTTCAGGCTGGTGGGCCAGCAACTTCTACTTCGGGGACTAGGAGTACTGGACCGAAGATCGGATGTTGGACATGTGGAGAGCCACTTTACCAGCATGATTGTCTGGTTGAGAGGGCCAGAGTGGCCCGATCAACATGACCCGCTATAGTTGGAGATTGTGTAAGGCCAATAGGATTCATGTAGCATTGAATAAATTTCAGGCCGAGCACCATTCCACTGTGCTCAAGACGTCAGGCACAATCGTCAACCAAAATTTTAGTTTTGGATTGAACTAGGTACTACAGAGGAGCATGTGCAAGGATGCAATTCATATGAATTATTAGCGCTGAATGAAAAGGGTGTGGCGGAAGGATTAGAAAACCTCCTGGTAGTACGAGAGTTGCGAACGATTTCCGAGAAGAGTTACTAGGTTTTTCCCTTGAAGCAAAGATGGAATTTACCATCGACGTAAAACGTGGAACTAAAACGATAGAAAGAACACGTTATCGGATGTCGACCCCTGAGCCACAGGAGTTGAAAATGAAACTGAAGGAGTTGTTGGACCTAGGACTTATGTCCAAGTGTTTCACCTTGGGGTGCACCTGTTATTTTCATACGGAAGAATGATGGGTCATGGAAACTCTGCATTGACTACCATCAATTGAACAAGGAAACGATCAAGAACCGGTTTTCATTGCCAAGAATAGAATATTTTTTTGATCAAATGAAAGGCATGACGGTGTTATCAAGGATCAAATTGAGATCAGGATATCACCAGTTCCTAATATCGCATTCAAGACAAGGTTTGGGCATTACGAGTTTACTGTTTTATCGTTTGGACTGACAAACGCTCCAGGGGTATTCATGAACTTTATGAATGGGGTGTTCCATGAATACTTGGACAAGTTTGTTCAAGTATCCATTGATGACATATTGATATATTATCGGACGACAGAAGAACATGGCGAACATTTGTGCTTGGTACTACAATGTTTACGAAAAAACAACTTATACGGGAAAATGTCAAAATGCTCTTTTTAATCAATCGAGGATTCATTATTTAGGGCATGTTATCTCTGGAGAAGGTATCATTGTGGATCCAGTGAAGGTGGAGGCTATTATGGAATGGCCTTCACTAACGAATGTACCCGAAGTACTTAGCTTCATGGGTTTAGCGGGATGTTATCAATGGTTCGTCGAAGGTTTTTGAAGATAGCAAATATGATTACGGAATTGCAGAAGAGAAACAAGAAGTTTGTGTGGACCGAGAAATGCACGATACTAAAATTCCCTAACATTGATGAGGACTTCTAGGTATGCACGGATGCATCCCAGGAAGGCTTAGGCGGATTCTTGATGCAAGATGGCCGATTGATTGCTTACATCTCAAGGAAGTTAAGAAAGCATGAGGAGAACTACACAACTCATGATTTGGAGTTATTTTCCAT
Organism: Picea mariana; assembly: GCA_032191745.1. Classification (NCBI taxonomy): domain Eukaryota; kingdom Viridiplantae; phylum Streptophyta; class Pinopsida; order Pinales; family Pinaceae; genus Picea; species Picea mariana. The sequence continues at coordinate 286,515 of JASDQU010102020.1, forward strand.
TGTGTATGCCCTGAGAGTATGGAGGAACTACCTGATTGGACGAAAATTCAAATTGAAAACCGACCATTGTGGTTTGTAGCACATTTTTACACAAAGTGACTTGAATGTGCGACAAAGGCGTTGGTCATAACTTATTAAAGAGTACGAGTTTGAGATTAACTACATAAAAGGGACAATGAACAGAATGGCATATGCATTGAGTCAGAGGCCACGCATATTTTTGGTGATACCTCTTTAGACGAATCTTCGAAAAAATATTCTAACTATACAGCGCGATGGTGACTGGTATAAAGAGGTTAAGGAAAATATTGGACAATACACCATCTTGGTACAAACATTTGTGGGATTTATTGTGGATAATGATGGATTAATGAGATATAATAACTGAATTTACGTACTGCCTAACGACGAGTTGAGAATTTTGATATTAAACAAAGCTCATAGAGCAGTGTGCATGGCTCGCCTGGGAGTCATGAAGATGAGGGAAGACCTTAAATCATTATTCTTCTGGAAAGGAATGAAGGCGGACATACTACGTGGAGAGATGTCTAGAATGGCAGCACGTGAAGGCTGAACATAGACATCTGGCAGGATTACTACAACCACATGTTATTCCGAAATCGAAATGGGAGGTCATTTTGATGGACTTCATTGTTGGATTGTCGTTGACAACAATGAGGGACAACTCGATTTTTGTGGTAGTTGGCACTCTGACGAAGGGTGAACATTTTATCCTTGTGCGTACGACGTATCAGGTGTCAGACATAGCTAGAGTTTTCATCAACAATATTGTGAGATTGCATGGAGTGCCTATTATATACGATCATGGATTGGTGTTTACAGGATGATTTTGGACTATTTTCCAAGAGGCCTTGGGAACCCAACTTAACTTTAGTACAACATATCACCTAGAGACAGATGGAAAGACAAAAGGAACAAACCAAATCCTCGAAGATATGTTGTGTATGTACGTGATGGACCAACAAAAGCATTGGGAGGAGTTCTTGCCACTGGTATAGTTTCGATATAACAAAATCTATCAAAGCACCATTAATATGGTGCCATTTGAGTTTATTTATGGGAAACCATGTCGAACGCCTTTTAGTTGGGATCAACTTCAGGATAGGGTATTGGTAGGACCAAAATCAATCCAAGAAATGGAAAAAAAAATGCAAACGATAAGACAAAGGATCAAGGAAGCGCAATATCGACAGAAGAGTTATGTTGATGCGCATCACGTTGACCGTCGTTATGAATTTGGGGATCGAGTCTTCTTGCGGGTAAAACTTCACAAGAGTTCAATCAAGTTTGGAAAGGGTGCTAAACTCTCTCCTAGGTTTGTGGGACCTTTCAAAGTTGTGGAAAATAAAGGGCCTATGGCCTATCGACTAGCCTTGTCTGATTCTTTGAGGTGTATGCACAATGTTTTACATGTATTTGTTTTGAGACATTATGTTAGTGATCCTACACATGTGATTGACATGAGCTCTTTGCAGCTGTCAAACGAGAGTGCACTCATGGAGGAGCCAATCTGCATTTTGGACCATCTCATTTGACAGCTACAACGTCGACCAGTCGATCAAGTCAAGGTACAGTGGGACAATTATAGTCCACAATTGGCTACCTGGGAGGACGCATATGATATGTGCCAGCAGTTTCCATTTTTGTTTGATAGTTGGACATATTAGAACTTGTAAGATACTTATTTATTGCACCTATCCTGTGAAACTTCAGGACAAAGCTTAAAACAAGAGGGGGTGTATGTAACATCCCGCTCTTGCACGCATATGATTTGACTTATTCTTTGAGGACACTTGCATGCAAGTGATCCAGTTTTGTATATGGTTGTATGTTTCACTTATGGATTCTGATGATGATGCTTGTGGATTATGATGTTATGTTATTTGATTCCTATGTATAGACAGGTGATATTGATGGGTTTCTCCTTAGTGTGCGGGACACTTGAAAGATTGAGGATGTCGACAGCATCAATGGACCTCCTTGGACTCCGTATCGAGTCAAGGAGTGGATTGTATGTATTTTGGGTATTTTTATTTATGCATATGTGACAAATGATCGGGTATATTATGATGTTTTTTATGGATCATTGACAGAGTTTTGTTGATGGATGCAGGCTGACGATTACTTGTTGATCAGACTCACATAAGGAGTAAAGGGGCCATGCACAACAACCAGGTATTGAGGGAGAGGTGTGGTAGCAACCCTTCCATAGCCTACTAGCACTCTCGTTGTGGCTCGAATTGTAGGTTAACGATTACCTAGTTCGAGAGATCCACGATGCCATGAGGGAAGACTGAGATAGTCACTCGCGAAGGTTCTAAAGGGCGCGCAATAAGGCAGGTTCCTTATTCCTTAGAGGCCCTTAGTCTCTCACAAGGTCGCCTGATGGAGTATTGACTCCAAGGGTTGGACAACTACCAAAATCAGTCAAAGGTGAGTGGCACCGTTGGAGCACGTAGTTCTTCTTGAAAGGCACGTCGCAAAAATAAAACTTGAATAAAGGTGAGTGGCACCCTTCGAGTACGGAGTGCGTCTTGAAGGGAACGTCATGATTTTTAATAAAGGCGAGTCAATGAACCTAGGTTCCTAGAAAAAAATAATTTGTTTTGACTATTGTAAAACTTAAAAATAATTAATAAATGGGTAATTTTATTAATTATAAAACCTCCTTTAAAAATTATAATCCCAGTTTAAAAAAATTTAAGCCTAGGTCTAAATAGGGTAAGAAGACAAAAAACTAATTAATAAATTAATAAAAGGGGGGTGAAGTAAAAAAATCAATTAAGAATTTAAGGGAGAAATAATTTATCTAAGAATTCATTATTGTTTATGTGCAAGACATGTTAATTTTGAACTTAGACAAAAAGGGGAAATGAATACAAAAAGGAATGTGGAACATAGAAAGGAATCTAGTCTAGAGAACTTTCTTAAATAAAACTCAACTAAGTATTAATAAAGGCATCAGTCATTAAAGGAAATTGAGGGAATAAAGGGACAGCAAAGAGCATTTTTAGGAATGTTTTTAGGATGGGTGAGAGAAATTGGAAATTAACTAAATTAAATAAATGAATTTCTAGTGCAACTAAGGGATCATGTGACAAGTGTACGGGAGAGAGTATTTCCTAATTAATTTTAATAAAAATAATTTAATGTGCAATTGGCAAGTATCACTAAGAAGAACTCTATAAAAGTAATGGCAAAGAAGAGGAAGGGATCATGTTTGGTATGCGTAAAGTTATGCTGTTGGAATTTCTTGACTGATTTTTCTTGTGAGAGTTGGGATACCCAGCTCGAAAAGAGAGTGGTAGCTCGACCTTGCAAATCAAGCTGAGAGCTAGATTTTTCTTTGGTTTTATGTGCATGGCCCCTTTGCAACTTAGGGGGATAAGGGGGAATAAGAGTACCCCTAACATTGGTTGGGAGGTACCGATGAGTTATTCATGGTTAGCAAGCGGGGAGCAGGATGGAGTGCAAGAGTGGGAGATTGTCATCGACTTCTTGCTTTCGGTTACGGTACTTTTATTGAAATTGTCAATGCATTTGGATTAATTTGTATACTTTATTTTTCGATTTTGTTTTTTACCTTGCGTAACTGTGTGAGATCTTAAGATCAAGAAATAAGCTCCTAGATGTTTTTTTTTAAATGCTAGAGGCGGATTCCTATTAATTTCACCACCATTTTTTTGTGTAAATATGAGCTTGAATGTCTACATCCATAATGTTAATCACTGCCATTTAATGGACCTTAAATTTGTACTCTCTGATCCACACCACGATTTTTTTTTAAATCGAGATTTCTCTAATGAGGTCATTGCTAGCCAATTTGATCCGGAGATGATTTAAAAAAAATTGGTCCTTATCCATGTTGGGTCAACCTCCAGCGAGTTACCTTCTTCCTCTGCGATTGCACTTTCCACCATGGAGTTTTTGTTGAAGGACGCCGGGGAAAATTTACCCTCTTTACCACTGTGTTTTTGGTGTAGAAACGTACTCAGACTGTGGGGGAAACTAGCAAGAGTTTTTACCCTACTTACCTCTGTTTTTTTGGTGTAAAAACATGCTAAGACTGTGGGGGAAACTAGCAAGATTTTTTACCCTCCTTACCTTTGTGTTTTTGGTGTAAAAACGTGCTCAGACTGTGGGGGAAACTAGCAAGAGATTTTACCCTCGTTACCTCTACATTTTTGGTGTAAAAATGTGCTCAGATTGTGGGGGAATTTAGACATAGTTTTTACCCTCCTTACCTCTGCAATTTTGGTGTAAAAACGTCCTCCGAATGTGGGGAAAACCATAATGCATTTATACCATCTTCATCTCTGTGTTTTTTGTATATTTACTCAGCCATTTCATTTTTTTATTTACCAGCGATTTCATTGTTGTATGCAGTGAATTTAACCATTAAATGTTATGTGTTTGTTGTATATATACTCAGCCATTTCATTTTTATTTGACAGTGAATTCATTGTTGTATACAACGGAAATAACCACTAAATGATCTGTGATTGTTTGTATATTTACTAGGCCAATTTGTTTTTAATTTTCCACGATTTCATTGCCTTATACAGCAAAAATAACCATTAAAATCGCTCAGCGCCCTTGCTGCCATTTGCTCTACAATTGGATACCCAGTGCGTTGCCTCTCTCTCTCTATCTTTACTCGGTGTTTTCATGTCACCTTTGTGTGCAATCCAAGAAAAACAAAACCTTTAATATAGTAAGCTCGAGTTAGACCATGAAAAACACATGTTTTTATCAATTCAAGAATATTAATTAACTTAATAAGGATGTTGATGTGTAGCTATAGAATTTATATTATTTAATGTAATCCATAATTTTGACTAACCAATAACACAATTGGATTATAGTCAATGAGATTATGCATAGTCAAGCTACATGAAGAGTTGTCTTATTATGAAGCTTGAAGCACTTGATAGTTGATTTGTAATTATTTTTCTCTTGCGTCCTTTAAAAATCGATGGATTATTCTCTGCACCCTTATAAAAATGACTGACAAATGATTGATTAATCATTTAGGATTGCTTGCACCCTTGAATAAAGTTGAAGCATGGTTAGTTAATAGTTTGATTCTCTTGCGCATTGAATATTACTGACAATGAATGATTACGTTAATGATTGATTACGTGCACCGATTAATGTTACGCATGGTTACACAAGTGGTTGGATTTCTAGCGCACCATGAAATCCAATGTAAAGAATGATTGTGTTAGTTATTTACTTCTTGCGCAATAAAAATTTATCATAAGGAATGATTATTATTGATATTATACTTCTCGTGCACCATGGAATAAAAGTGGAATTTGATGTTGACTACACTGCGCCTTGATTATATAATGATTAGGATTGATTTACTTTTCGTCTGCACCCTAATTCAATTAACAATTATTACTTGTGACTTTAAATTTGTTAATGTATGATGGATTAATAACTATTTTTCTATTGCGCCATTGAATATTGGTGTTTCCTTATTGGATTAGAATTTGGTTACTATTGCGCCTTTAATATTATTGAAGTATGATTGATTTATTAATTGTATTCTCTTGCGCCTTGCGAAATAAAATCGATATCTCTTGCATCTTGAATTGTTGATGTCTAAATGGTGGATTAATTGAATACAATGCTTACGCGCAGTTCGATAATATGATGTATGACTAGTTGAGGAATTAGACTCCTTGCGTGCACTAAATTATAATGTAATGTATGGTTTCATATGTTATCCTTCTTACGCGAAATGAAAATTTATTATGACAGATGATTACATATTGCAAATGGGATTTGCACCATGAATACAACTGATAAATTCTTTTGCGCCTTTGATTTAATATGGTCTATGATATGTTATGTGAATGATTACTCTCACGCCATGTCTAATTGTGGATTAGGATTGATGGATTGATGAAATCGATTATCATTGATGTTGTTGATTTAGCATAGTTAGTTGGGACTTGAATGTGTTAGTGGGATGTAAACACCTCCTTGTTCCTCAGAACAGTCGCCAGCCCTGAGACCTTAAATGGTTAAAATCAATTGGAACCTAGGCTTGAGTGTTGCTTATGTGTCCTAGAGGTCCTAACCTTGCAGGGTAGGTTGGGCGGTTAGTCATTTTATAATCTTTATCTGATTGAATGTTGTTGTAATTTTCTTCAAGATTTTATGATGTGCTAATCTGCTATGCTATTTATGTTTACGTGTCACTATCCTTCGTTGACGTGTTGATTGTGTCGGTAGTAATTTCCATGATTAGTAACATGTACTACTTTAATTATGATGTTGTGAATAGGTGTTTCCATGATCTTGTGTTAATGTTAATTTCTTAATGCAAAAAAAAAAATTACCTTTTGTGCTTTGACTTTTCTTAGGCATAACAGAGGGATGTTACAGTATTGTGTTCCTATTTAGATTCATTTGTAATGTGTACTTGGATGAGATATTGGTTTATATCTCTACCTAGGAAGAGAACATCTCACATCTTATGTAGGTGTTAAAGACTCTAAAAAAGAATCAGTTGTTGGATAACCTTAAGAAATGTTATTTTGATTGGTAGTCGTTGGTGTATTTGGGGTATGTGATTAATGGAGGGGAACTCAAGATAGATCTCACAAAGATGGAGATCATCATCAAATGACCAATTCCTACTAATGTCACTAAATTTAGGAGCTTTTTTGGAGCATCATAATATCTACAGAAGTTCATAGCATCATTTTCAATAGTAGCTATGCCACTCCACTCCATATCAGGAAGTGGTAAGAGTTTCCAATGGGGAAAGGATCAACAGAAATATTTCTATGAGATTAAACAAAATATCAATCAAGAACCAATTATCACATTTCCAAACTTGTAGAATCCCTTCAAAGTGGAGATGGGTGCAAGTGGAAATGTTATGGGAGCAATCTTGATGCAAGGAGGTAATTTTGTATGCTATCATTCTGAGATGTTTCATGGGGGAGCTATGAACTACCCTACATATGATAAGAAAATTTATGCCCTATTTCAAGGTGTTAATAAATGGAAGCACTATCCAATGGGAAAAGAAACCATTATACACATTGATCACAAGTCAGTGCAGTAATTGCATGCCCGGAGCAATCTACATCAAACCAAACACTACAAGTGGATGGGATTTTTGAAATAGTTTCATCTAGGCATGAAATATAAGAAGGGAAGCACTAATAAGTGTTGGATTTACTTCACACACACCTAGGATTTATTTTTCCTAAGGTTTTTCCTCGTTAATTAGTCATTATCTAGTCTCCTATATTTTAGGGGAGAATATTCCACCTGGAGAATATTCTCTTTCAGTTGACACTTCAGTTTGACTAGTTGAGTTGAGTTTAGATGTTGTATTGGTTTTGTCACCATGCAATATTGGGATCATCACCGTGATAATGCGCACTTGCCTTGGTTTCATCACCATATTGGTGCATTTCCCTTGATTCCTTGATCTACTCCTCACTACACTGTTTAAGTCAGTTAACTGAAGACTGGTTGACTAGTTAACTCAGCTAGGTGGCAGTTCACTCTCGTAACTACCTGAGAAACTAGACTAGGTGGCCGCTTACTCCCGTAATTGTTGGTGTGTGTCCAGATCACTCGAGACCACCACTATGGATCATTAGTTACTCATGTATCCTATATCTATTGTAAATTATTCACTCTTTGAGTGTGGAATACAGTTAATGAGAATTCTTCCATTCTTTCTCTCTTGCTTATTCTTTCTCAATTTCTATCTGCAAATGTGTGTGGTATTTTCTAGCTAGATATATCTTGTGCAGGTTCAACGCATTTACATGGTATTAGAGCCGATGGACTACTAAGCAAAAGCTACACCAAATTATTTTTGCAGGTACTAAAGATTGAAGAACGCGGAAAAGATGGAATATATGTTTTACTCACCGATAATACTTCTCACGCCCCATAACTATTTGGAGTGGAAGCCAAAGATTCTACTTTTTCTCAGAAGTAGAGGCTTATACCAAATAACCATGGCAATGGAAGTAGAGTCTGATTCCGCCGATGAGAAAAATAACTTTCTCAATAGACAAGATATGGCCATAGGATTTATCTTCTTGTCTATTTCTCCATAAATTTTCCACCAAGTATATGATGACTTACAAGAATCAACTCCAAATGAATTATGGACCGGATTGGAGGTTCTATTTGGGAATAAAGAATATTTTGAAGATTTCATGTAGGAGGTTGAACAGATAGAGCAAGAAGAGAAGCCATCAGAAGATCAAGCCTCTTATTATGAAGAGTCTTCTACAAAATTATTTGCACAAATTTGTATCCCATTAATTGAAGATGATGTTTACTCCATTTCAGATTTTTTTTTTGAATTTCATGTGGAATATATAAGGCATGCATCTCAAGGATCACATGCAGACACTTTTCCATGCGCAATGCATGCATCTCAAGAGACAAAAAAGGAGTCGCGCACATCAGACTCAGTTATAATATTTTTTGAGAAACATTTGTAGAAACAAATTGAATATTTGAATTCCTCTCGATAAAATATCCAATTTCAAAAAAAAAAATCATCCGAAACGGAGTCCGAGAAGTGAAGTTATGATCGTTTTAAAATCAACAAAATTTCAGCGTTTTCAAAGTTTCATCCAAACTTTATTTGGATCTTATTCGTTACAAAAAGAGAAAGTGGATATGTGTGGACATATCAATGATGCATCTATTTCATCAGATCCTTACAGACATCTACATATTCAACAAAATATTCAACGAGCACAAACTTGCACAGTTGCGAGGTCTTCTTGGAGTGAAGGACATGGTTGCTTAATAACTGTTTTTTGTTCCTTCTCATTTTTTTTTATGCATTGTAATTTGAGGGGGGGGGTTCCCATGAGGTTTTCCCTCTTTCCTCTTTTATTTCAGTGTATCTTTTGAATATGGATACCTAACATGGCATCGTTGTTGGGACCCATTCTTTATTTTCACCATAGTGATGTTCAGAGGGGGTGTTGGAGTTACTTCACACACACCTAGGATTTATTTTTCCTAAATTTTTTCCTCGTTAATTAGTCATTATCCAGTCTCCCTTATTTTAGGGGAGAATATTCCACCTGGAGAATATTCTCTTTCAATTGACACTTCAGTTTGACTAGTTGAGTTGAGTTTAGATGCTGCATTGGTTTTGTCACCATGCAACATTGGGATCATCACCATGCTAATGTGCACTTGCCTTGGTTTCATCACCATATTGGCACATTACCCTTCATTCATTGATCTACTCCTCACTACACTATGTTTCAGTCAGTTAACTGAAGACTGATTTACTAGTTAACTAAGCTAGGTGGCAGTTCACTCTCGTAACTTCTTGAGAGACTAGACTAGGTGTCAGTTTACTCTCATAACTGTTGGTGTGTGTCCAGACCAATCTATACCACCACTATGGATCATTAGTTACTCATGTATCCTATATCTATTGTAAATTATTCACTCTTTGAGTGTGGAATACGGTTAATGAGAATTCTTCCATTCTTTCTCCCTTGCTTATTCTTTCTCAATTTCTCTCTGCAAATGTGTGTGGGATTTGCAAGCTAGATCTATTATGTGCAGGTTCAACACATTTACAATAAGTTGGAAGACATAATTTCAAGGCCACCTACATCCAATATTACAACTTTGGGAACTCTTACGCACATGGATATTTTTACCCATGATACATACAAAGAGGCATGCACAGAAGATGAGGACTTCAAAGAGGTGTTTCGGTAGTTATAGGATCCCTTCAAAGTGGATATGGATGCAAGTGGAAATGTTATGGGAGAAATATTGATGCAAGAAGGTAAGTATGTATGATATCATTATGATATGTTTCATGGGGGAGTTATGAACTACCCTACATCTGGTAAGAAACTTTATTCCCAAGTTCAAGGTGTTAATAAATGGAAGCACTATCCAATGGGAAAAGAAACAATTATGCACATTGATCACGAGCCAGTGCAGTAATTGTATGCCTGGAGTAATCTACATCAGACCAAACACTACAAGTGGATGGGGTTTTTGAAATAGTTTTATCTAGGCATGAAATATAAGAAGGGTGGAACTAATAAGTTGGCATACTGATCTAAAAATGAAGAAGACTTGAAATACTTGAAATTATTGCAATGTAAATGTTATGTGTTTAAAGCAAATGGATCAGTTTGCAACACATAGATTAAGGAATTATTCATGCAAATTACATATAGACAGCAACATAATCAATGAACATAAGCACATAAACACAACAATTGATAAAGGAGTTCACCCCTCTCTTGGGCTACATCTCCTGGTCCATCTTCCAATGGATCATTATTATTAATTGCTCAAAAGTGCTCAAAAACATGTCTTACAATGCTCAAACTGACAAACCAACTACTCCAATGGATTCAAAGCGTCCAAAAACCCCTGTTTGGGCTCTTTCAGCACCTCAATTAGTCGAAAAACGAAGAAGTTAGGCCTCCTGGAAATCTCCCCCTTCAAGCTTGTTGTCTCTGCATCTACAAATTGCACCCTTGTCAAATGAACCTGGCACACACGCAATATAAAGCGTGAAAACCCAGCACCGGGTGCAATCGTGCCAACGATGCAAACCGTAGGACGGTTAAGGGCGTGCCAGTCCCTAACCGCCTAGCACCTGGGCATATGGGTCATAGGACCGCGCGCTTAAACAAATGGGGCTCTGTCCCATATCAAATGATAACATAACACTTGGTGGGAGTTATAACCGTTGGAACCATATATATAAAACGCACGCGCCAAACCATAATACATAACCGTGGTCACATATATGAAAGCACGCGACCAAGGGTTGGGCTAGGCCCCGGCCCGGTCACGGCCCAAAACCATACAATCAAGTGACTTTATATTAAATCCGAAACACATATATGTCAAGGCATAAGTGATAGCCCATTGGTTATTGTAGTTTGTGGAAGTGTTATGCGGTGGGGAGGTTCACGTGTCGAACCCCACGGACTCCATATATTTTAACAAACAACAATGACAACCACCACCAGGGTGCCACGTGGCAGCCCATGATTGGGCCACGTGGCACCCAATCACTCTCTCGAACAATGCCACGTGTCGAATTCCCATTCAACCACCTATCATCCAACAATAAATTGCCATGTCACCACATGTACGGTCGTACGGCTCTGCCACGTCAGCCTGTACGGACTGTACAGTTAGCATCAAATTTTTTTGCCTGTTTGTCTTAACGAACAGATTGCAATATCTCTCGCTCCCGATGTCCGTTTGAGACAAAATGAGTTGCGTTGGGTTCACAATGACGAGGCCTACGCTCTCATCCAGTTTGAAGCGATTCTGAGCACTTTGAATTTTTGAGCAAAATTTGATCCCCTGATCACACCTCCCCATTGGGAAGCTTTTGGACCTCCAAAAGACTATTTTCAGTCTATGTGAAGATGAGGGTAAAGTTCCCTCACCTTTCCAACCTCAATCCACTTGGCCTTTCTTGGATTCGTCCCTTTAAGACCAACTCGCAAATACTCCACATTTCCTCGTTTTGAAGTTCGCATCCTCCTGTCAAGGATGGTGTCTTCCTGCAGTTCTGTTAGATACTCTGGAGAAAAATCATCTATGGAAGGAATCTGAACATGATCTCCTTGATCATCAATCAATCGAGGCTCATACAACTTCAAATTCTCAACATTAACAACTGCATACATCTGCATATAAGGAGGCAAATCTAAACGAAAAGCGTTGTTACCAATCTTGTCGATAATCTTGAAAGGACCATATCGAATTGGTTTCAACTTTTTCCCTTCTCCTTTAAGCCTCTCCTTGCTGATGTAAAGCCAAACTTCATCTCCAACTTGGAAACTGTGATCAACACGATGCTTGTCATGTCTCGTCTTGTACTTGGCCTGACTCTTTTCCAACTGCTCTTGCACCACCTGATGTATCGACTGAATTTGTTCAATGAACTTCTCTGCCCTATCAATGTCATATTGACCATCAACAGCAATATCTTTCCCAAAGATAAAATCTAAAGGCGACTTGGGCAAATAGCCAAAACATGCTTCAAATGGCGACGTTTGCGTCGAAGAGTGCTTAGCTCGATTGTACACATGTTGAATGTAGTGTAAATGTTCATCCCAAAGTTTAGGATGCTTGCTGCAATAAGCACGAAGAAGATGCACCACTGTACGATTTACCACCTCTGTCTGACCATCTGTTTGCGGATGAAAAGTTGTGCTCTTTTTAAGTTTAGTGTCCATGAGTGCCCATAAACTCGACCAAAAACTTCCAACAAATCGAGAATCCCGATCAGAAATAATGGACTTAGGCAATCCAAAATGCACCCATACATTTTGAAAGAACAACTATGTTGTTTGTTCTGTTGTTACCTGCTTAGTACAAGGCATCAAAATACACTTCTTGCTAAATCGATCAACCACAACATAAATATAATCATGACCTCGTCTCGACATAGGTAAACCACCTACAAAATCCATGGAAATATTTTCCCAAGGTCGAGAAGGAACTGGAAGTGGAGTGTACAAACCCAACTTTCGATTACTAGGTTTACTTGTAGCACATAACGAACATCCTCGAACATATCGTGAAACACTTTCATTCATCTTAGGCCAGTAGCAGTATCTTTGCAAATTAGCCATTGTCTTGCCTACACCAAAATGACCAGCAATAAGAGAAGAATGTGCTTCCCTTATGATGTTGATTCTTTCCCCCTGTGGAATACACAACTTGCCAAGATGATACAAGAGATTATTATGCACATGATAATCCAATTCTTCAACATGGTTAGAGTGGCACAAAGTTTCATATACTTCTTTAAAGTCAGTATCTAAAGCATATTGCTCCACATAACTTTCATGCATTATAGGACTCTACTTAAGAATAATTGAAGCACTAATAATAGGCCTTGAAAGCATATCATTGACTTTGTTAAAAATGCCCTTCTTATACCTTATAACCCAATGAAACTGTTGAAGAAAATCCATTGCATAATTACTTGCATCTTTTAATGGATCAAGTAAATTATCAATTCTATGAAGATGATAACGATTCTTAACTATAATTTTGTTCAAAGCCCTGAAATCAACACACATACGCCACGTACCATCTTTCTTTGGAACTAACACAATTGGAGATCCACATGGCGAAGAACTTGGTACAATAACCCCTTTGTCTAACAACCCCTGAATTTGTTTTTTAATCTCAGCATTTTCCATAACTGACATTCTATACATACCAATGTTTGGAAGTGGACAATCTTGTTGTAACTGAATTTCATGTTGGATTCCTCTTTTTAGAGGCAACCCCTTAGGTTCTTTAAACATGTCATCATACTGATTAACAACTTCAAATAGATCGGATTTTAACTTTTCATCACAACCTTGAAATGCTTCGTTCTCAACATCATTTTTAGGTTTGATCATTAAGAGAACAAAATTCTTACTAGCATTAACTAACCTCTTCATTTGCCCCGCATTTATAATTGATAAATTCATCTTCTTAGTGTTAGCTCTAACAATATACTCAACCCCATCTTTAAACAAATGATAATTATTCTCCTGACGATAGAAAATAGCTTTCCTATCATACAAATACGGGCTTCCCAACACAATACCACAAATATCCAACGGAATAACATCAAGCTCTACCTCATCAACAAAATTTGCAGTGATAGCAAACCTAAGTTTACACTTCCTTGTTACTTGTAACTTAGCATTATCACATATCCAACCAAGAGGGTATGGCTTAGGATGTGGACTTGTTTCCAACTTAAGTTTCTTAACAGTCTCTTCAAAAATAAGGTTTGCTTGAGATCCAGAATCAAATAACATGTCTATCTTAGTATGCTTTGAAATAACCCTTATATGAAAAAGTTCAATTCTCGTTTTCTCTTGTTGAGTTACATTGACATTAGTATTACTTGAAGAGCTAGTACTTGCAATAGAACCATTACCTTGGTAACCCATGGCTGCGATCTTCGTTTCATCACCCAAATCCGAACCTAAATCATGTTGAACAGTCGCAACAGTCTTTGACTTCCCTTTGTTGTTGTTTCCAAACTTTTTGGGTCTTCTTTCAGGATGAAGCTTCCAACAATGGTCTTTATCATGGCCATCTTTTGAACAATGTTTACATGTGAACTTTTCTCCCTCTTTCTTCACAGCAGCATTCTTCCTGCCATTGCCCTTGAACTTCTTCTTTCCCTTGTCTCCATGGCTGAATGTCTTCTTGTTACCCTCATGAGTGTCATTTCTTCCTCTTGCTTCCAAATGAGTAGCCTGTACACAAACTTCATCTAGATTCGAAGGATTAAACATGAGTATAGTATGTCTCAAATAACTATGTAAAGCTCCAATATATTTGAGCAAAGTTTCCTGAGAAGACAAATCTACTCCCAAAACCAAAGCTCTTCTCCTAAATTCTTGAG
>JASDQU010102020.1:330578-365550 GCA_032191745.1 Picea mariana
ATGATGAAGAGGAGGAATATGATGGTGATAAATCTAGTCAACAGTTTAATAGTAATGAAAATAATCAAAATGTAGGTCAAAGTGGAGACTATGATCAACGTTTAAATGATTGGGATGAGAATTTTCCTCCAAGTGAAGAGTTTGAACGTACCGATGAAGATTTCCAAGGCACCAATGAAAATGATGGAGAAATTCCCATAAGTGGAAATTTTAAAAGCAATGAAGATGATTATGACAATGGTGGACCAAATTCCCCGAGTGGAGAATTTAAAGACAACAATGTTGATGATTATGATTTTCCTCCTAGTGAAGATTTTGAAGGTATTGATGAAGAGTTTCCTCCAAGTGAGGATTTCCAAGGCATGAATGAGGCTGGAGAAGAATTTCCCCCAAGTGGGGACTTTAAAAGCAATGATGACAATTATGACAATGCTGGACGATCTTTCTCGAATGAGGAATTTAAAAGAAACAATGTTGGCGCTGATGATTTCCTCAAAGTGAGGATTTCGAGGGTACCAATGAGGATAATGAAGATTTTCCTCCAGGTGAGGATATTGAAGCTAGTAATGAGGATGAGGATGATGAAGAATATCTTTCAAGTGGCGAGTTTCAAAGTAGTGAAGATGATTACGCCATTGGTGGTCACTCTTTCCGGAGTGATAAATTAAAAAGAAACAATGTTGATGTTGATTTTCCTCCAAGTGAGGATTTTCAAGATACTGATGAAGGTTTTCAAGGCACTAAGCAAGATGGTGGAAATTTTCACTCAAGTGGGGATTTTGAAAGCAATGAAGATGATTATGTCAATAGTGGACATAATGTTGATGATTATTTTTCTCCAAATGATTATGTTGATAATGATGTTCTCAAACATTCAGCTGCAACAAATGAAGGTGATCGACATTCTCTAGTTTAGTCTCCTGACAATGTTTTGCTTGATACTCCTTGTGGTGATAAGGAAAAACCTTCTAGTGAGGATGATGAAATAGTGGAGACATTGCAAAGAAACATTGTGTCTAGGACCAAGATTAGACCTTTTTATATCGATTCAAAGCATTCTAGTTATACAAGGTCTAGGAAAGAATTTCTCACTAAATCAATTTCCATAAAAGAATTGATTTCAAGTGAATGTTGTCAAAAGAATTGTTTGAAAAGCATGGACTACATGTATGCCTTGAATAAAAGGAAGACATATTTGGCAATAAATAAGAGCATGAAAAATTCATATTTGACGGGGTGCATGATCTCCACCAATACAGTATATGATTATCGCATTGGGAATATTTTACTTTGCAGAAAGGCTTTCAAAAAAAATCACTCAATTGGTAATCTTCGTCTATCAAGAATCTAGACAAGGTTGGAAAAAGATCCATCATTTTATTCAAAGGTACATCATGGACGAGAGAGTGGGCCATTCACAAACACTGCATTGTCATGGATGCGTGATTTCTTTTCCAAACATGGAGAGTGTATGCCACATAGAGACACAATACATATTCCAGATAATTTTTCAAGGAGGGAAATCTACAACTTGTACAAAGGATATGTTGAAGATGTTGAAGGAAAGGATAATTTTATTACATATGCATATTTTACAAGAATATGGAAGAAACAATTCAACAATGCTTGTATTCATAAGAAGTCAAGGATGGGGATTTGTAGTATATGTGCTACTCTTAAATCAAGAAGAGATAAATCTGAAGGGGCCGAAAGAGGTATGTATTTACTATTTTTTTTTTAAATTGAATAGTTATCAACTATGAAAACATACGATCAATATTTCCATTTCATGTCATGTGCAGATTCCATAATCAAAGCACTTCAAGAACATCAGAATCAACAATCAAGTGAAAGACAAAAATTGTACAAACATCGGAAGAAGTGTTATGATGCTCCAAACAAATATTTAGGTATGATAATTGATGGCATGGACCAGAAGAAAACACTTCTACCACATTTTTTCTGTACACCCAAAAATTTACAGGAAGAGAATTTCATTCAGTTTCACTTGGTTGGCTGTATGGTTTTCAATGGAAAAATGTGTCCAAGAGTTTTCTTCACAGCTCCAAATATTCACAATGATGCAAATCTGACCATCACCATAATTCATCATGTGCTCACTCACTGGTCTGGAAATATTCCTCAAGTTCTCTATCTACAGTTGGAAAACACTAGTCGTGAAAATAAAAATCAAATTGTGTTTGGATATCTAAGAATGCTTGTTGAAATGGGAATCTTTCAAAAGGTGAAAGTTGGTTTCCTTCTTGTTGGACACACTCATGATCATATTGATTAAATGTTCAGTCGTTTTTCCATAACATTGAAGAGGAAAAATGTTGAAAGTCTACCATCATTGATTGAATGTATCAAGAAAGCATGCATTCCAGAGCCTGTTTTTCATATATTAGAAGAAATTGTTGACATGTGAATATTTATTCAAGGATCACATCGTGAAGAAAAATGTATTGACCAACTTAATGACATTAGCTTCCAACATCAATTTTGTTTGAAAAAATTGATGGGAAAACACTTATATGGGGAAAGCAGTATTCAACTACTACAGAATGGGGGCCTTCATCAGGTTTATTATTTTTGAAGTTCATTCCAGATCATCCAATTTTTGCATCAAAATTATTGTTTTTACAATCAGTTGCTGAAATCCATAATGCACAAAGGCATAATAGAGATGTAGATTATTCGGAATGCCTGGAAGAAATTAAAAAGTCCATTAAGGATACATATGAGTACTTTGATGTTGTTGATTTTGTTTGGTAGGAGTCTTTTTTCAATAGTCAAAGTGACATAATTTTGAGTTCAACAAATGAAGATACAATGTTGAGGACTCCATTTCATTGGCCACAAAATATGCCAAACGAATCTGGAGAAACAAACATTGTTGAAGTTCAAGAATCTCAAGGTGTTGTTGAGATTACAAAAGCAGAGGAAAGAGAAATGTATATTGGTTCGCGAATGTCACATGCACAATGTGAAACCATTGAAGACCTTTACATGGGTTCAGTACAAGATATTAAGGAGGGTAGCATGATTGCAGTTTTAGCGACTGAGGATCCACATGGTTATCCATTCCTGATAGGAAAGGTTATAAAGATTGAGAAAGAAAATGTTGATGTTGTTGCACTTGAAGTGCATTGGTATGCAACAAGTACACACCCATTCAATGGTGTGTACAAGCCAGAGATGGTGGTTGAGAAACATTTCAATAGAAAGAGAAAAAGAAAGGGTCAAAATACAACTCGTTGTCGCACTGACCTCTTAAAATTAGACGATGTTGACATACTTTTTTATGACTTCAATTTGACAAAGAGAGGAACTCTTTGCTCCAAGACAACAAATATTATCAAGAGGTTGTTGCCGCAATAAATAAATGCAAGATGGGAGTCTGTTGAACCTAGTCGTAGATCTAAAAGGCATTTGGCATCTGAAATGTTGGGCATGCATGTAGACTCAAATGGTGCATTCATCGACAATAGAGAAGAGTATGGATCATCTACATCTTCATCAAAACATTCATCTGAAGACAATGTATACTCTTATGGTATTTCAGAAACCATGAGTCAATCTGAATAATGTATGGAACATTTTAAGAATTTTTTATCCATATGATGTTTGTATGGTAACTAAAAAAGAGCATTGAACTTACATATGATCTTACATGAAGTTATGAATCTTTTGTTATGTTTTATGAATGATATGTTTTTTTATTATGGATAATATAATAAAATTTCTTAGCGCATATGTTTTGAATATGGTCAATATAACAATACTTTTAAGAAACTATTTATGTTTCGTTCAATGTAACTTGTATTTACTTTTTTATTGTTAAAAGGAAAAAATTATTAAAAAGTGACGTTGATTTTTTAAAGTATATTGTGATATTTTCATGGCATTATGTATTACCTTGTGCTTTGCGTGATGATAACATTTAAAAAGTAAACATTTAAGGGTTGTTTTTATGATTTTGTTTACAGTAATGATGAGTTCTTTTACCACATTATAAAAATTGGTCATTTTAATACCCCAATTTTAGAATGGGTGCTACCGGTAGCATTACTTTTCAATTTGATGGTTGATTTTGAGGTTTTGGTGTTAATGGTACCAAGTGATAAAAATATGATTTCAAATGATCTCAAAATTTAACGTTTTGAAAAGAAAAGAAAAATCAAAAACATCTTTTTTTGTTTTTAGGTGTTGATTTTAAAGTTTTTTTGAGCTATTGTCTAAGTTTTGAAGGCCATGTTTGAAAAATGTTGTAATTTTGATCCCTTTTTAAAAAATGGTGCTACTGGTAGCACCCCTTTTTAAAAAATGGTGCTATCGGTAGCACCACTTTTTGATTTGGGGGTTGATTTTGATGTTTTTTATGCAAAAATATGGGTTTTTTGAGCCAGAGTTCTCGTTTTGAGGTCACAGTTCTCATTAAGTTGGTAACTATGTTAAATTTGAAGGTGTCTTTATTGTTTATCTCTACATCAGATTTGGTACACACATCCACTAGCTCCAAACTATTTTCTCTTAGGTGGATAGTTTGTGGTTTTATGATATTGATCTTGCATTATTATCTGAAGGAATTTAATTACTTGTTGGAATCCTTGTACTTTACATTGTTATACATATTATGGATTCATTGAATTAAACCATAAACTTGCATGGTTTTAATTCATTAAATAGATTTACTCAATATAGATATATCACTGGAAGATAAGGATACCCCCCTTGGCCTTTGGAGTTGGCCTAAAGTGCCCGGATATTGCACTGAAGTGAAAGTGGTGCAATTCCCATATTGTTTCCCCAAGGTAACACCTATGGTTGGAATTTCCACTACAGTGTTAGTTTATGCGGTAACGTTTTGGTGTCATTACCGAGGATAAAGTCCATTTCTTAGTTTTTGTCGGGATTTGCTTGCATGTGTATCTTGATGAGAATGTTATGAATGTTAATTTAAATATCTCATCTATTGATTCTACATAAAGAAAATATAACAAATATATACACTACAAGAAGGAATTCCCAAGGTCTAATTCATCTCGTGCCTGAACCTGAAATTGTTTATAGATGAAGAAGATATAGACTTAAGACAACATAAGCTAATAATAAATTAGGACTTGAATATGTGCAATATATAAGAATATTATCTGTTGATAATTCAATTTTACTTAATCAAAATCAAATGGTTTCTACTTGGTTCATTGATTGTTTCAAACCATTTGATTTATCTAACAATGTTGGTCAAACTCATGATTTGCCTAACTCAGTGGAAAATAGGCATTTATTTCATGGTGATAATGTTGTTAGTGCTAATGAACATTGGGATGCTTTCATGGATTTTTCTAGAACTCTTGAAATCGAACATCTTGATGTGTTGTATAAATGCTTTGCTTTATTATTGAAGAAAGATGTTAGAAACGGGTTTAATGGATTCTATTGTAATAGTATTAACTCGCTTGATGCTTGTAGACATGCTTTCTATGATAGATGGTTGTAAAAAATAGATAGTAGGTTTCTTATTACTACTTTAACTAATAAGAAGAGGATTGAAAATGAAACTATGAATGAATTTCATCTTAGTTTTAATAAAATATTTTGAGATATCCTACAAATCCATCTGCCTACTCTAGCCACTATCTTGTTGTATTATTTGAATTATTTCAAAGGCCAATTTAGTTTCTTTCTAAATGAAGCCAAGCAAACTAATCTAATGGATTCTAAAATAAAAGCTAAGAGAATAGATGATAATTGGGTTTTAGCAAGGAATTTGGAAATCCTAACCCCTCCTAGAGCTAGGGTCAATCCTAAGCTAAGAACCATCCATACTACTAAGCCAGCCCTTGGTCCTCTAGTTTCTATATTGGAAGGAATCAAGAGATGAGAGTTTAATTTCTCATAGACAACTAATGCTTTACATTATATGATCATGCAAATGGAAAGAAATAAACACCAAAACGGGTTTCCTTCTAGGAATGGGTATCAAGGCCCTCCTCGAAACCAAAGACATTCTGCAACGTTGGAACCAATCAACATGTTTGACCATGTAACCCCTCCTTATTGCCAATCTTATGGAGATTTCAAGGTACTTAGAGATGGTCAAAGAAAGTGCTCAAAATTATGAAAAATATTTGGATTCTTGTAACAATTTATTTGAAGGGAGGAAGACATTCCCCTTGTTCCAAGAAAACATTCAACAAGTTAAGGAAAATTCCATAGATGCATACAGAGAAACAGGAATATTTGGTGAAAGGCCATCCCCAGAGGAAATCCAAAATATGTGGGCTAATAGGTATACATTTTTTACCTATCAAAGAAGAAAAGGCAACCCTCCTCAAGGAGATCAACAAGGTTCTATAATGTTTCCTAAGAAAGATACTCGACTTGTAGGACCAATTGTAAAAGGTCCTCAACAATATTACTCAAAAAATGATACATTTGAGCTAAAATTGGATGTAACCAACTAGATGAATAATGTTAATATGCTCATCCCCATAATTGAGGTAGCAAACATTCCTTCCGTGAGAAGTCAAAGAAAGGAAGCTCTTGGGATTGGAGATATCAATCAACCAATCCAAGTTATGGATGATAATTAAGATCTCCCATTGTTCTCCAATCCATTAATCAAGAAGGAAGAAGGAATGCAAGTCAGCATCCCATTTTCATATCATTATTAGAAAATGACTTCCTCCTGCATAGTTGTATGTTGGACTCTGGAGCCTCAACCAATGTGATGTCACTCATAGTTTTGAATAAATTAGGATTGAAAACCACAAGACCTTATAGAAATATATGTGTAATGGACTCCAGAGAAGTTAAAGTGTGTGGTCTAATCAAGGATCTCGACATTAAATGGGAAATTTACCCAGACATATCTTTGTTAATGGATGTAGTTGTTATAAATGTTTTGGATGTGTGGGGATTGATCGTATCTCGTAAATGGGCCACTAATCTAGGAGGTAGTATCCAAATGGACCTATCTTATGCTACCATTCCTACTTGTGAAAACATTTATGTGACTTTGCAGCATGAGAAAATGAGGAGGTGTCATGTAGAAGACCCCCAAGATCCTTTGAATGAAATGGTTTTCTATGAGGAAGATTTAGGATCTTATATTGTGTTAGAAACTAAAATAGCTCCCTAAGAAAATATCAACATTAACTGGAAGATTAAATTTGATAGAGGTAAGTGTAGAGTGGGGGCCAATGTAGGAATTATGTTCACATCCCCTTAGGGTGACACTTTGTGTTATTCCTTCTACTTAGAATTTGAAGCAATGAATAAAGTGGAAAAATATGAAGTTCTCTTAGGTGGATTAAATATGGCTAAGGATATGGGAATTAAGATTTTTAAAATCCAAGGTGACTTCGATTTGGTAAGCCTACAAGTGAAGAATCAATTTTTATGCAAAAATGATAGATTAAAAAGAAATAGGAATGTTGTATTGGATACCATGGAATTGTTTGATGCATTATCCTTATAAGCAAAGCCTCGGATGTTTAATGAAAAATATGATGCTTTGGCAATTTCTACTTCAACTCTCCAACCTTACCAGGATTTGTTGGAAGGAGGAAAGTTAGAGGTTATCTTTAGACCATTCATTCTTGACAACTTTGAGCATGAGCAAATCTTTGATATTGATGACCGGAACATAAGATTCATGAACAATCTTCAACAGTTTGCTAAAAATGAAATTTATTGGAGAGAGGAAGGAACACGATATCAAGAGATAATAAGATTCTCATTGGCCTTGTTCCTTTAGAAAAACTATTTGATAGGCATAACATGTACAAGGAAAATAAAGAAATAGTTAATTCTAATGAGTACATAGAAATCGACGTTGGATTCCCTAATGGTCCTAAGATTGTGAATATTGGCAAAGGAATTTTAACTGAAGAAAGAAAATATATTGAGAATTTGATTAGAGAATACAGATATGTATTTACTTGGTCATGCGGTGACTTAAAAGCTTACAAGGGTGACAAATTCAACCCACTTTACCCTTGAAGGAGGATACCAAATATTTTCGAAAAAAGTTGAGACAGATAAATCCAAAGTTGGATCCCCTTATTCAGAAAAAGTTGCAAAAGTCGCTTGAAGCTAAAGCACCTAAAAGTCATTCAACTTGGGTATCCAACCTTGTAGTGGTGAGAAAGAAAATTGGTGAGATTAGACTTTGTGTTGATTTCAGAAACCTAAATGTATCATCTTAGAAAAATAATTATCCATTGCCAAACATGGAGCATTTGTTGCAAATAATCACAAGATTGGTAATGATGTCATTATTGGATGGATTTTAGGTCACAATCAATTGTGGGTAAACAAAGATGATTGACATAAAACTACATTTACCACACCTTGGGGCACATTTTGATCACTTAAGAATGGCTTTTGGCTTACTCGACATAGGTGCCACTTTCCAAAGAGCCATAGATTATGCATTTAAAGATATTATGGGAAAGATAATCGAGATATTTCAAGATGATCTAACTATGATTTCAAAGGAAAGGATCTATCGCATTGGACATCTTAGGAAAGTATTTGAAATATGTCGCAAGTATGGAATATCATTGAAGCCAAAGAAGTCCATAGTTGAAGTTCTTGAAGGAAAGCTTATTGGACACATAGTTTCAAAGGATGGGGTAAAGGTGGACCCAAAAAGGATTGAGGGTATTAAAGAAATCCATTTACCTAGAAACAAGAAAGTGCTACAATCAATTTTTGGAAAAATCAACTCTATCCAAATATTTATCCCAAACTTTTCCAAAATAACCAAACCCATATCCAAGTTGCTTAAGAAATATGTGGATTTAAAATGGGATGAAGAAGGAAAGTTAGCATTTGAGGCCATCAAATAAGCAATTGTGAAATCCCTCATGCCAGTAAGTCCTTATTATTCAAAGGATTCCTAAATCTTCTCTTTCACTTCTAAAGACACCATTGTGGGTGTTTTGCTTCAAAAGAAAGATAAAGGTGAAGAAAAACTCATAGCTTTCATGAGTAAGACTCTTTAGAGATGTCAAGATAAAGTGTGCCATTATGGAGAAACAAGCTTATGTTATAATCAAGTCATTAAATTATTTTAGGACATATGTGGGATATCCACGGATAGTTACCTATGTTCCACACTCAATAGTAAAAGATATATTGACTCAACAAGATTGCTTAGGAGTTAGATGGAAACGGGTGGCTAAGATTCAAGAGTATGATTTGGAAACTAAGCCTACCAAGTTAATCAAGGGCCAAGGATTATCCCAAATGGTGGCTAAAGGAAATGAAGTAGCTCTCAAAATGAAAGAAGAACCTTACACTATGATATCTGTGGTGATAGAAGAATTGGAACAACATAATTGGTATGTTGTTATCATTTACTATCTTCAAAACCTTACAAGTCTGGACCACCTAGCAGATCGTAAAAGAAGAGTGTTAAGATTAAAGACCTCTAAATTTTGCTTCATTAGTCAAGGCCTAGGATGGAGAAATCCTAAGGGATTAATCTTCAAATGTGTAGACCTTGAAGAATATAAGAAGTTAATGGATGAATTCCATTAGGAGATATGTGGTGGAGATCATGCACCAAGAACCACCACTCACAAGATTTTAAGAGGTGGTTATTATTGTTGAGTATACTTTTATATGTCCACAAATTTGTGAGATCGTGTCAACCTTGTCAACTCTTTACAAGGAAACAAAAGCCAGACATAGTAGGGGTGTCCTTTGAATAACGGATACTTGACTTCATAGGAGAATTCAAAGATAATTCTGGTAATGGGCATAAATGGATCCTCACAGCCACCAATTACTTCACGAAGTGGTTTGAAGCCATACAAATTAAGAGGGCCACTGACAAAGTAGTCATGAAATTTCTAGAAGAGATGATCATCACTCATTTTGGAGTGCCAACAAATATTATCACCAACATTTCCAAAGCTTTCAGTGCTTTAGAATTATCAACCTTTTGTTTCTACTATGGCATTGAACTATCCCATTGCTCCAACTGTTACACTCAAGGAAATGGTCTTACGGAATCAAGCAATAAGGATTTGATGACCATCATTAAGAAGATGGTGGGGGATAACAAGAAAAATTGGGATAGTAAGATCAAGTATGCTCTGTGGGATAATAGAATAACCAAGAAATATTCCATTAGAAAAATCCCATTTGAGCTAGTCTACAGGATGGAAATAACTTTGTCATTTCATTTGAAGATCTCGATCTACAATATAATATAGTAGTTTTCATCTGATCAAGATGTAGTTCAAAACATAATCAATAGCTTATCGAGCTTGACAAGAATCGAAGACGCGCCTTTGATCATCTTGAGAATAATTAAAAGAAGGTAAAGACAAAGTTTGAAAGGAAGGCTCACCTAAGGAGTTTTCGTAAGGGATATATTGTTTTCATGTGAAACTAAAGGATTGAAAAAACAAGTAAACATGGTAAGTTCGGAATCCTTTGTTTGGGACCTTATAGAATTGAAGAAACTGCAGGTAATAATTATTTCTATCTTAGTCATTTGGATGGTCAAAGATTGCACCTGCCTGTGAACTGGCAAATTCTGAAAATGTTTTAATATCTAATGCCATAGGGCATCCTTGTAAAATAGTAAGTTTCTTAGCCTTGTTTTACTTGTGTGTTTTATTTACTTTATTGATTTATGCATTTTCAATTTTTTTTAGAATCAAGTAAGATGATGCTCACATGTAAGTATTTTCTCTAAGATATGGTGCTACTAACTTGTCATTGGTTCCATTCCATTTATGCATGGATTTATTTCTATCTAAGGGAAGGGGAAAGGAACTTGTATATTCACCCCTCCCATGTATTTGACATCCATATAGTGAGAATATTTTAGGTTAATAGGTATTTTGCAGATTCAAGAGTTCTCGTGCACTCTCAAGATGAGCACATGTCCCCGAGTTGGAGCCAATTGTTACATGTTAGATTCACTTAAGTGCACCTCAATTTTTTTTCACCAAATGTGACCTACCATATGAGTATATTTTCTGCATGTATTGATAATTTTAGAGCTCATTATACCATGATCAAATGTGTCACCATGATGCTTTGTATCATGATCAACCAAAATTGTGACCATTTTGTACTCATGTATTGTATTTGACCATGCTTAGATGATCTATGTAAAAGTGTTTTTTCCTAGGTGGTAGCTCTAGACCTTATGGTTGGTCATGGCCCGTCCTCTTAGTCCCCATTTCAAGACATTCCTTGCTCTTATGACTTAGTTGACTGCCCCTTGGAATTATTTAAGTTGATCCCAAGTAACCCTATATGTCCTCGGTAGGTATGCGAGAGTCTTGGGATGGATCTACTAGAACACATGACCCAAAGAACCTCTAACTTTTTTCACTCCACTCTATGTAAAAGTGTTGTTCATGTTGTAAAGGTTTCCATACCTATGGGAGCATACGTACCTTATGCCTAAGCATGGATCCCCTTTATGTATTTGTCACACCTTTTCCATGGACTCTTGGATATGACTCTACAGTTGCTTGTGCTGGGACAGTTCCCATTGCAGATTTATAGATCTTGAGGCAATTCACAGATCCCATGGCACTAGTCACGTTGCCCAAGACACTTTGGGGATATTTCTACATGAATGGGTCCCCTCTCGACATGCCATGTCCTAGATCCTTGAGTGCTCTCTTCATTAATCCATTTGGAGACATCTTTTTACTTGATTTAAGGGTCAACCCCTTTGGAGAACCATTCTACTAGTTGTTTAGGCATGAGTGGACACTTTTTTACTAGGAGAGAGTCCTTTCATGTTTTGTGTAGGTTGTTTGTACAATGTGAGGATTTTATTTCACCATGGAGACTTCACAAGTTGATGTTGGAGATTATTCGAAGGATTTGTCCTCTTTTTGGACCTCATTTACCCCACACATATGGTTGTTCCATGCTTTGAGGCTAGACATTGGCATCTTGTTGGACTTTTCTTTATTGGAGGAGCATCTTACCATGTTTTGAGGGTCTCCCCTTGCACTTGGGAGAGACATTGAGGATTTTTGGACCTATCGACCTCCTTTGTTGGATGGCCTCCTCTCTTAGAGGAGTTATTGTACATGTGGCACATCTTTATTGTATTTTAGCTTAGTCTCTTTTAGTTAATTAGAAGGCAAGTCAAATTTGTAGTTCTCTTAGGCTAGATCTAAGGAGATAGAAAATAATATTGAATGAGAAGGATGATGAAGCCTCCTCTATAAATAGAGACTCCTCCTCTCAATCCAATTCATTGTTGTTGTTGGCTACTTCTTTGGGAATAAAATTTTGCTGAATATCTATCGATTGAGGTATTGGTGTCAATTCTTGGAGATCTTCTCTCTTGATTTACTTTGGTGCATTAAATATTTGTTGTGCTTTCTCAATACTACTACAAGATTTCAAGATCAATCTATTTGAAAGGTAAGACTACCGCTTGGAGGGAAGATATTTTAGGGTAAATTCCTTCTTCCTTTGTTAGTTTGGAAAGTGTTCAATTCCTTTCTTTGTTTCTCCTTTGGATCCCTAGCAAAGGCATTTAGTATTTTTATCAAACTATAGTTGATCTTGTTGGTGAAGGTACTTCCTTTGGAAACCCCTTCTTATAGGGCCTTGGTCTACATGCCTTATCTTGATTAGATAGGATATTAATTTACCTATAGGGCTCTAGTCTCTTAGCCATAATCCATTAAAATAAGATACATCAATTTTAAGAGGGGCATACTTAGGACCCCATAAGCCTTAGTTGGAATAATGCACTTCCTTCTCCCAACAACCAACCAAATAAAACAAAATTCAAATCTTTTATTTTTGTTTAGAAAGAAATCTAATGGAAAAACAAAGAAAATTCATAATTTAGATTTATTTCCTAGTCTATTGCAAAATTTATTGTTTATTCTATTTTCTAGACTAGTTTATCAAGGGTTTGTGCTTCATTTCTTATCTATAAACCCTAAAGAGGCAAATCAACCCAATAGTATTGTGCTTCAAAGATTTAATTATTTTGTTTTGGGTTGGTTTTAAGGATTTCTCAAATCTGAAAATTGCGTAACCGAAAAAAAAAAAAAAAAGATTTGAGGAAACCCTAGAACTAGGTTTTATGCTTAAAAGTCCATTTACATATAGACCTAGCTTCTACTTCATTAACTAGAATATTGCTACATATTTATCTTACATTCCCAGTAGTGAATTTCATTTCCAAGTTGTTTCTAATTGCATATCATTCATTTAGAGATTGTTTGGGTGAATTATAATGCTAACGTTGGATACCATAAGAGGGAATTCAATCTTTTTTTTAAGTTCTATTTTATTACATTAATATATCTGTTGTGTTTGATTCTAACATCTTGGGTTGTTTATTTGTTGTATATATCAAACCCTAGCTAAAAGGTCCAAGACATCTTTCTCTTGGACAGTTTATTCTTCACTCTAAATCTGGAACTCTGCATTATTTATCATTAAAACATATTTACAAGTGTGGGACAGCCTTGAGCTGGTCCTTATTTCAGCTTATGATTGATTGGCACCTAAAGCACACATTGCACCATCAATTTATGCTAACCAATTTCATTACTAAGTGCTCCAAAGTAGCTTAAGGTGGTTTGTTTCAAGTAGCCTCTTGTAGGTTTCATTTATGGTCCATATTTCAGCTTATGATTGATTGGTACCTAAAGCACACATTGCACCATCAATTTATGATAACCAATTTCATTCCAAGTGCTCCAAAGTAGCTTAAAGTGGTTTGTTCCAAGTAGCCTCTTCTAAGTTTCATTTATTGGACTGATTATCATCTTAATGCAAATCTTAAGTTGTCTTTATTGTTTATCTCTACATCAGATTTGGCACACATATCCACTAGATCCTAACTATTTTCTCTTAAATGGATAGTTTGTGGTTTTATGTTATTGATCTTGCATTAGTATCTGAAAGCACATTTAATTACTTGTTGGATCATTGTACTTACATTTTTACACATATTGTGGATTCATTGAAGTAAATCATAAGATTGCATAGTTTTAATTCACTAAAGAGATTTACTTCTAGATCTATCATTGATAGATAGGGATACCCCCCTTGACCTTCAGAACTGGCTTAAAGTGAAAGGGATATTGTGTTTAGGTGACAATTGTGCAATTCCCATCTTGTTGCCCCAAGGTAGCACCTGTGGTTGGACTTTCCACTAGGGTGCTAGTTTTGGTGGTAATAGGTGGAAAGCAAGTTTTTGGTTGTTTTTTGAGGATTGAGGAGCAATAGTTGTATAATGCATCTATGAAATGTTGAAAAATGCATCTGCAAAATATACTCTTTTATGTATAATAAAAGGTTATAATATCTTTCCAAGGAAAAAAAAAATAGCCACATACATTTTTTTGGCGTAACTTAATTTGTTAAGCGCATATGTTGAGTCTCCTTTATGTTGCACATCTTGGAAAGATATTCAATTTCTTTCCATTAGGTGGATTCTAATTCGGCAAAGAACGAGACATATTCATCACAACCAAAATGCTCCACACTATAATTCATAACTTCGAATTTTTTCAACACATATATCTCATACACCCTTAACCCAATTCTGAGTGACTGTTTTCTTTCCATTTTTTTTAATGGAGATTCCATTATATTCTTCATAGTTGCAAAAATCTTGGTGCTCTTCCCAAGTATGAATGAGCAAGGTTTAGATTTGGATGCCTATCTTATGCATATGAAAAAATCAGAATGCTTTTTAGTTGACTGTTAGGGGTAATTTCACCCAAACTATGCATGACTAAACTTTAACCACTTGGATTTGGAAAAAATACCTTATATTTTTTGTACATGCCTTTTCTTTTGAAGCATAATCATTGAAAAAAGATACTCACAGGTGGATTCTTCCAGTCTAGGTCAATCTCAGTTGAGTTATAATTTGACCACAGTATTCGATGAGTATAACTAACTTTGACCATTTTATATATTTCTTTTACATTGAACTAATTTAAGTATTTTTTTTATTAATAGAATTTTCTCCCCAGCATTCCCAAAATTCAAACCATATTCTTATTCAATAGCATTCCTAACCATAAAAAGTTTGTTGATTTGCACTTTGACTTGCCTCGACAGCTATGCTTCTAATAGAGCCATATACCCTTTATAGAATCCATCCATCTACCATAACCTCCACAACTCCACGCTATCTGATGCATATGTATTTTCTCCTTCAACTCCATGCATTCTTGGCCTCACAATCACCTCAATATGCTTCCCACAAGTTTTCCATGATCTCATCCTTCTACAAGCATCAAGCATCTCTTGGACAGTTTTGATCACATGCCATAGTAGGAAAAACACCCATATGGTTTTCCAATAATCATCAAACCAGTCTCTCACTTCTCAAATACCACTTGATGCAAGCCCTTCACCAATTTGTGAGGAAAAAGATAAACCATACATTGTCAATAGGAGATAAATCTTAAAACTAGTGAGACTGACTGAAAAAGAACTCCTTATTAGAGAAACCGAGTGGTGGAATGATTACGAAGAATTTATATGTATGTAGACCTATATAAAGCCTAAAGGATTATCTCAATAGGTTGAACCATCTGCCCAATGCATGTCGCCAACCAACAGAGAGGCCATAGGTCACAAGTTCAAATCTAGTCAAGTCCCCCGACCACCACAGTGATTGGCAGTAGCACTACCCCATGTCTAAACATTCCAAAGGAAAGGAGGAGATCCCACGAGGTTTTCCTCCACAAAAAAATATATGTAAACCTATATCTCCTTCTACTCTACCTAGCCCAACAATCATTGAGAATCTGCTTGCTCCACTCCAATCATGCAATCAACTCTGGTTCTCAGTAATATCAATCCCCTATAATAACTCCTTTAGGAATGTCTAGCACAATGCAAGTCTCCGTTATCTTGGCCCTTCTTATCAAGCACAGAGCCTATTCCCAACGAAGGTTGAATGACTTTAATGCATCCATATGAATCCGATTTATGATGGACGACTCTAGAAACAACTAACAGCTAGTTTTGGACATGACTCCCACTTCAGCTAATTTGCATTTTAGAGATCCAACAAGCTCTATTCGTTCCCTATTATCTGCAACATGGTCAGAAAATGGACATAATAGTGACCAAAAATAGTTGAATCTCTTGGTCCATGGATGGATGCTATTGCAAATAGTGGCCATAGTGGTGGAACTATCCAACGCACAATATATTGTTCTGTTGGCTTATTGTCTTTTCAGTGTGTAGAGTATGTCTTTAACAGTAAGAAATGCATAATCATTCCCTCATGTTTACCTGCGTGAAAGCACATTCATACCTTCATCACCCTGGGTAGGAAGCCACAAAACAGACAATGAGGATGAGTTTGTAAGCATTAAATACAAAACAATTACATTGAACATTGAACACATGTTGCAATTGTTCTAGAACAAATTACATAACCATGTGAGCACCCAAGCATGTAGCTGCCTCGTATAAACACGTCCAACATCTGAGAAGCTGAAAAACTATAGATATGACTTGATTCTATAAATAATGAAGATTAGACAGGTAGATAGAGGTAACATAAACCTTTAGTAACAAACGAGTGTGCCTCCAAAATATGATAGCACATTATAATGCCACAGGAAACAACGTCTCTCATAACGGTCTGCAGGCTAACTATTAAGTGGAAATGCTGTAGTCACTTCGTTTTGATGAACTTCTAAAAGCTGGAATTTCACTATATTAACTTCATTTTGTGGTACAACATTGCCATCTCTCTCTCTATTACTACTCAAGAAGTTTGAAGGAATCTTTGAATCATTGACAAAAAAACAAAATACTATTCAAGGTTGATGGAGGTACGATACCAAAATTTAGTTTGTATGTGATATTTCTCAATATACTGAATTTTACAAAATGTTCCGTGTCAAGAAAAGGAGCCCTTGTGTCTGAATAATTTTCAATTTGATGTTCTTGTGTGCCACGCACAATGCACTATGCACTTTCTTTGATGTGTCTGTAGTTCCTTTCCAACTGTCATCATGGGTCAGAATCTACATTTACAACAGCATTTGCACATTTTTCTGCCTCAACTCGGGACCAACACTAGGCAATCCCTTTCTTTTCACATGCCAAATTGCCAACTGGCAGGTCAAGTTGGTTGCAAATGTATCCAAGGATGTATTTCAGCAACACATCCTTAGCCCTCGATGTCACAGCTGCATTATTCAAAAAGCACATGTTCATTTGCGAGTTTTCCCTCTCCCCCACTACCTCAAAATCTTTTAACATATTAATATCTTAGAGTTTGTTGAACACGGTATGCATACAAAGAGAACCTGGCGCCTAAGTTCTTGGACATAATACACAGTGCACACAACCAAGCTGCCCACTTTCACTATAAATGTGCGAGTGTGATAAACATAAGTCTGTTCTGAGATATGCCCGCATGAGAGATAAAGGTAAGCAAATCCATTATTGTAGTACAAACCTCAAACTAAGGTTCTGAAGCCCATCATTTTTCAACTTTTGTGAGATCAAGCAACTATATTATGGTATAAGATTGCCAATGAACTGCTCACACTGTTCTTCTGAAGAAATCTTAAAACATTCATCTCTCCATCGATGCTCACTGTCCATGAATGGCCACAATTTACATCATTTTGTCACCAACGCAAAGTGGTGCTTTATAATAAGAAACTAAAAATAATTGGATCTCTCTAATCAATCATTTGGGCAGCGCTAATGAGCCCAGTCAGAGTAAAATCTATAAAATTACATACACAACTGTAATGCTCTCAACACACGTCACAGCTTACACTAACAACCTTTTATCGGGTGTATACGTTCCCTATCCCTCTCACATTCTTAGGCTTGAATGCAAGCAGACAAGTAGAAAAGGAAGTTACAGTTAAAAATAATTATATAACTCTTACATGATAGTGCAGTTGCACTTTGAATTTCCATTTAAAGGCTTCACTGTGTCAGCCTTCTCTGGAATAGTTACAACATGCATCACAGCTTCATGATCCTTTACATTGATCTCAATATTGTTGGACGGAGCTTGAAGGTGTGCTGCTGTTTGTCTTGACTTAATTTTCTGAAATTTTGATGTCCGCCGTGCAGCATCTCTAGCACAAGTATTTTTATGATCATCAGACCTCCCCACAATGGTAACCATGGGTCGGGGAATTTCAATAGGTGGACTCTCCTTCTCCATCGCTATAGTCGCAGCCTTGTAGGCAAGATTGTGGACTATAGAGCTGCAAAACAATATGGTATCCGTGGCTTCTTCCAGAGTGAGATTTCTTGAAAGATACCCTCTGGGAGGATCAGACTTGAGAGTATGTTCTGCAAAAAATAGAAATTAATAAATCATTATAACGTTTGGATTATATGCTATTTTTAACAGCAAAAAATTGACAAAACTAACTAATAGGTACCTAATTAACCATATTTTCTTCTGAAAATCGCATGTTTCCTAAGAATACAAGCTACAAGTGTGTGCTGAAAAAGACATTAGAAAATAATAAGCCCTGGTATGACAGACATCTTGTAAGATTTACTAACAATGCTAAGATTTCAGTCAGTTTGATCA
This sequence comes from Picea mariana, assembly GCA_032191745.1. Classification (NCBI taxonomy): domain Eukaryota; kingdom Viridiplantae; phylum Streptophyta; class Pinopsida; order Pinales; family Pinaceae; genus Picea; species Picea mariana. The sequence continues at coordinate 349,153 of JASDQU010102020.1, forward strand.
AATACATTACTTCCAAATTTCGAGGATGCAACTGGTGAATAACACTGGTGCAAAAGTTGTTTTTGATTAGTCACACAAGCATCAATCGTAAACAAAATATCAAATGGCATTCTTACATCACACTAACTTTATCACATATAATTTTTGTACAGATTAATGACTGTTTTGTCAATAATATAAAGTTCTGTCTCTTTTGCATTGAAACAAGAAATCCTCTAGAGAACTGATGTCTCCCTACAACAAGCGGGACCGCAGCTATGTTATCCTGTTACATTTTGCTACCAGAATCTTCATCAAGCTACAGCTCCAACTTAACTACAATGACCAAAAAGTGGAGCAACCAACCTTTCTTTATATAAAATCCCTTGAAGATTTTCTTTAGCGACCATATCGATTTTTGAATTCTAATAGCATATTCCCACAAAATAAGATAGAAATACTTGGGGCAGCAAAGGGAAACCCAAGCAGAACAGGGGCAGAGGGGCTTGTCACCAACCCAGGAGGTAAGAACAGCAGAAAATTTTCTTAGAGCCTTATCATAATTCAAATGACATAGTAGAGATGCAAGCGATGGGTAAAGACCTGGAAAGAGCACTTGTAAAAGTAATATCAATATTAAAGGTTAAATAGCTATGGTGATTCCTAGTTAAACATAAAAATTATGAATGGTTCTTGTACCTCAAGAAGTATTAACTTTTGTAGGCTTAATGAATCGATTAAATTGAAAATAAAATACAAAGATTCAATAATGTCACCCTTTATCCATATTAAAAGAAATTGTAATAAGATGGCAGATGGGCTAGCAAATAAGGGAGTTGACTTACCCAAACACCTTGCAAACACTGGGGCAACCTACTAAGCTCCAATTTACCATGATCCTTATGCCAATGGGGGCAGCCACAAGGGACTGGTGACTCCTATTAACATAACGGTTGATTGGTTGTGGTGTGAGTATGCTTGCTGCTTGGCCCTCCCCCCTCCCTTTGTGCAAAAAATAAAAAAAATATCTCACTGGCAGTACTCCGCAGTACCCCTTTCACTTGCCTTTCTTAAAAACTGGTCAATTATTAAGTCAACTGTCAGATACGCCTAAAATCTGTGTCTTGGAATTGTTTATAAAACATAAATACCTCTCTACTCAAATTATAATGGTCTCTCTTGACATGAGATACAGGCAATCTCACCCCACCATCCTGAAACAACCAATGCATTGGAGGATATGGACAGAGGTTAGTAAAGGGAATTGCAGTGGAAGACAGCACATCAAATCGCTTGCAGAGAATATTTACCTGCACTGATATCCAACTGTTGCACATCTAGGAGCATGGCACCCAAAATGCACAAGACACGGGCTGCTATCTTGGCTGAAGAACTGGCTTCTCTAGAAGAGAGTGGAGCAGCTAGCAGAGAAGGTTGAAACTTGAGGACTTACAACAACATCATGACCCTGAACTTCACAAGAGAATGAAGCAGCTAGCAATGTTCGAGAAATTTAAGATGTATTTAGAAAAAAAAAGTATCAAAACCAGAGGCAAAACTAGGTAGTCTGGAGGAAAAGGTGGAAGAAAGAAGTTAGTCCAGAACACAACAGTGAGGTCAAGCTTAACAAGGATTGAAGATCCTGTAGCACATGTGTTATATCCAACTCTTAGGAACTCAAAAACCCCCCAACGAAAGTTCTGGCAATGAATAGAAAGATAGCAACTCCAGCATGGGAAGAAACAGCGATGAGGAATGGAGCCCCAAACAAATGACCCAGTGAAGGTTAGCATTTCTACCACGAACTTATTTTGTTTACAAATGATCACTCACAGTCCAGATTACTGGACATTTCGAGTCTGTTAAATCTAATAGAGAACTACCCCCTTCATTTTGTAAACCAAATCTAAGGAAGACATCCTCCAGATACATGGAGGTTTTGAGTCAGTTAATGCAATTAATGAAGTCGAGAGAGATGCAGGGAAGTCCCCCTCCTTTTGTAATCTTGTACACAAATTAGGTGCACAAGCATTCAAATCATTTCAAAAGCACCTGAAAGTAGTTTATGCTGATCTAGTACAACTTCAACTGATGACGATGACTGACTCAAGGTATGGCCGAGGGAAGGCAACTAATTTATGTAAATAAATTTCATTTTATTTTGTGTAATAACTAAATAAAATAAAAAGACTGCCATGTTTCTTAGCATTCTATATAATCTTCCGCATTTAAACACGGTGTCCTGAAGAAGTATTACAGCAATCTTTGAAGAACAAACACATTATGATCCCCTAGTATCTTACCTAAATTAGATACCAATTTACTTTGATCAATGGTATGGAACAATAAGCCTAAGGATATACTTAGACAAAATCAGACATTCATCTACTGCATCTGATTTCTATGAACTTAACCACAAATATTTTGATAACCATCATCATTACATCTACTATGATAAACTCTGAATGTCAAACACTGTAGGTAGCATTAATAACAGGTCTTCTGAGAACTCATTCCCAACGATTGTTCGACTTATAGCACTTTCCACTGATAAGTCATGTTACCCAGGTAATATCTGTTGGTCCCCTATGAATACATTTGATCAGATCATCTATTTTCTTGCCCAACTTCAAACCACGTGGTTCTTTTCCTAGTTTCAAACTCTGTAATAAACATTGATTAAAGATCTTTCAAGGAAGAAGTTCAATTTCTGTCCCTTGCAACATGGACACAATTCCTGTGTTATCGGAGCATGGGTATAAAACCTTCCACTTCAAATCCATATTGAGCATGCAATTCAAGATCCTCATTTGAATCGAATGGACATATTAGCCTTTACCAGGTCAGCAAATGAAACAACAAAATTCTGGCATGGAAGGTAAGACTGCTAGGTATGAGCATACTAAATATTCATACTCTAAAAGAAGAAAGTGCTGGGAAACTGGATGAGATCTCCAAAGTCACCCAAGGGTAGCCCAATACTGGTTTCAACTTTGAAGTTAACCTAAAGAATATAACAAACAAAGATCACTATACAATAAATCTAAGTTGCAGGAAACACCTAGCTGGGTCACATTCCAGTCCCTGAAACACCTAGCTAGGCCATGTTCCAGTACCCGAAACGCCTGGAAATGCCAAAACGGGTACAAAACAGCTTGGAAACGCCGCCAGCCGTACCATACAGTGTTTCCAACCATACCATACGATGGTACGGCCGGCAGCATTTCCAAGCCGTTTCAACCATTTCCAACGACGTTTCGGGCACTTTTTTTAAGTTTCTGGGCCCACCTAAGTGCCCACAAGGGGCATGGGACCCATAGGAAAATATCGCTCTGTCCATGCCAATGACTCTTTAAAAATTAAGACAAAATAGAGATAGGCGATTGAGCTTTGAGGAGTTTGTCACCTTAGTAATTAATGGTAATATTAGATTCTTAAAATAAAAGTTGACATTCTCCGTGCGGTACAGCCGGCGGTGTTTCCAAGCCGTTTCGGCCACTTCCAGTGAAGTTTCAGGCGCTTTTTTGTAAATTTCCAGGTTCACCTAAGTGCCCAAGAGGGGCATGGAGCCCATAGAAAAATATCGTGCTGTCCATGCCAATGACCCTTCAAAACAAAACAGAGATAAGGGATTGAGCTTTGAAGAGTTTGTCACCTTAGTAATTAATGGTAATATTAAATTCTTAAAGTAAAAGGATAGAAAAGGTAAGATAAAGGAGAATGTCAACCTAAGATAAGGAGAATGTCAACTTTTAGAAAAGGTAAGATAAAGGAGAATGTCAACCTAAGATAAGGAGAATGTCAACTTTTAGAAAAGTTAAGATAAAGAAGAATGTCAACCTAAAATAAGGAGAATGTCAACTTTTAACTTTTACTTAAATTTTTAAGATTAACATTAATTGTTCCAGGATGTCTGAGGGTGGTTCCAACCTCATCGGACTTCATAAGGAGAAAGAAAATTTCATATCCCATTCTGAATTCAGCAGACTTAACAGTTTTCAGGATTTCAAGGTTGGCGGGATTGTAGCATTTCCACTGGATTCTATCATGTATAAAGGTATGGGATTAGCATTAATCAAGACCACCAAGCTATGTAATTTTCCATAATGTTTTCATCTATGAGAGTTAATATAGACATGGGTCTCCTTTTAAAATGTCATTTATGTGTATCATTCTTATTTTCTTGTTTATTTTCTCACAAGATAATGTGTTATTTAAAAAAACTATATGTCTATATTTTTTGTATTTTTTATATATCGTGTTTCTCCCAGGTACCCATTTTGGGGGGTCACATTTCCAAGCATTCCTGTTTTGGAAACTTGTACACGTTTTGTGCAACTTAGCAATAAATTACTTAACCAGAATGAATAGAATCATGAAATGAAATTCCATACCAGCACAGTTCAAAACAACCTGACAACGTATTTTCATAGCATAGCATCTTAACCTGAGTTCAGGCAAGAACTTTGAAAAACATGAAGCTACTGACAAAGTTACAATCACATGAGAACACATACAAAGAGATTGAAACTATAAATCTTTCTAGCAACTATTACGATACAAACTGATACATCAGCCATAGTCTGTTGATGAGGAGACACATGAGACATCAGTTCATAAGGCAGCAGGAAATTTGCAAGAATGGTCCAAGGAAAGAGTATACATTCATATAGATATGTATTAATTGCATAATCACTTTTGGCTCATACTATGGCAGCTAAAACTAGTTCGTCATAAGAAAAGCAGATTTTTTAACAAAACACTCCAGAAGTTGTGTTGAGAAATATAGCTTCAACAGGAACTACTGCACAGGTTCAGTGTGAATGTACGGAAAGTAGTTCAAGATATTTCTATTTTCGAAAATTAGTTCTATTTTCGAAAAACAATTATATTTTGTAATTCACTTTAATAAAAAAAGTGAAAAGTCTTATATGTAGCAGTTGAGTCTAAAAAGTGTATCTTATGCATGCATGACTTAGACTAGAAGTAATCTCAAAAATAGATTAGGGTTTTGATCTCAACTAAAAGTATAAAGATAGGTCGAGATAGAGAGTTCACATGTACTAACATAGATGAACAGTTGAGCAGGTTGAGCAACCGAGAGAGAGAGAGAGAGAGAGAGAATAGGGATTCAGGCAAGAGGCGAATCCAGGCAGCAGGCAATTCCGTACAGGTTGTTGTACAATTCTGTACAATCATGCGGATCAGTTCCATACATTCGTATGGACAGGTCCATACAGTCTGTATGGATAACCCATACAGTATGTACAGTTGGCCGTACAGTTCATATGGCCAAGCAGTACATCCGTACAGCAGGCCATACTTCTCAGGCAGGTCTTTCCACTCAATTCAGGGTGATTTTGGTTACCGTGCAGTTGTTGTTTTTGACAACTTGTGGAGGTTTCCTTGAAAGTTTTTCAAAGGAATGAAAAGCTGATTTTTAAGGAGTAATTACCTGTGTATGTGTGAAATTGTTTTTATGCTTTCTCTATTAGATTTCCAGCTATTGTGTAGTTGATGCTATGGTTTAAATTTAATCTTTGCATTAACTAAATTCAGCAATTTACTTGTTTAATTGAGATCCTAAGGACATTAGTCATCTAGGCTTCGAATTTTCACATGGTATCAAATTTATTTCTCTGATCAAGATTCTCAGAGATTTGCAACAGTAAATTATTGCAGGGATCAAGGACCAGCAGTTAAAGGGTTTCAAAACTAATTTTCAAATTTTGGAGTTTGTGCAGTAGATCTCAAAGATGGCAACAAACCTTAAGGTTTGATGACAAATTGGATGGTGCCTCGAGTTTCTTATCATGGAAGGTGAGGGTTACACTCTTACCGGCGTAGATCCATCTTAAACCCAGATCTATCAAGCACCAAGGGGGATCCAATTTTTTAAGATGTAAATTTTTTTATTATTTCATTCCATGTCAAGTTTTACATGGTGCATGTAATTGTTTTTTAATTAAGCCAACTTTACTTTTATTATTTCGTTGTAATTTTTTTAATTGAGCGGACTTTAATTTTTTTAAATGTAGTTTTATCTAACATAACATAACGCCTCAACATCTCTCCCCCATACTGGGATGTAGAGCACCTCACTAATCTCGGTGCAACTAGAAGAGAATGATCTCTAGGATGTTGTCAAGGACACTGTGACTCCGCCTACAAATCCACAGCACTTGGCAGCTCACAACTAGAGAGAAGTGAAGGCCAAGCGGATGATCTTGGATGCCATAAAGAATCATTTGATCCCTCATATATCCGAAAAGAAGACAGCAAAGGAGATATTCGACGCCTTGGTAAGTCTCCACCAAAGTGAGAACCTATGAAACATGACACGTCCAAAATGACCGTTGTGTCACAAATCCAGAGTGGGGATGCGGATTCGTGCAGATTCGTGTCCAACACGAATTTGGGTCATGTCCTTGACACATGACACGCCCCAAATTCGTGTTGGACATGAATCTCGCACGTGTCGCTATTTAGGGACACGTGTCATAGAGTTTGGGAGGCCCGCGCCCTCTAAAAAGAAGTTTTCACTTTGTTTTTCATTGTTTGTTGAACAGGTTGGGGCTGTGGACGATTTTGGTGAGCTGATAAGAGGGTTTTGTGCAGGTTTGACTCCATTCCAAGTGTTGCCAAGTGGATTTGAGGACCATATTTCAAGTTTTTTCCTACAACAGCTATTACAGCAGTGATATTTCTTCCTCCTTCAACAGAAATAATGGCTCAATCATCAAAGACAGCAGGAAAATGGCAAAAGAAAGGGAAGAATCTCAATGTTAGTGTTTACCCTCCTCCTGCAACTTCAGCACCCTCTTTTAGTGTCCCATCTGTTGCAAGTGGAGCTGGAAGTGAAGCTTCTAATGATGGAAAAATTACTACTGCAGCAAAACAGCAGGGTCAAGACAACAAATATCCATTGTGGAAGTATGTTACAAGGAAACAAGGAGATGGGGCCAAGGCAAAGGGGGAGGGAATGTTTTGTGTACATGTGGCTTTTACCATAATGAATTTACAAGCACCTATTACCGAGTTAAAGGCCATTTGTTGGGGCTGCCTTGTGGACTTGGAGCATGTAAATCAGTGAGTCCATCCAAAAGAAGAGAAATGGAAAAGAGGACGTTGTTGGCTTGTGAAAGGTGGCAACAACATCCAAGAAAAGCCAAAATGATGATCCTCTTCCATCCTTGAAGAAGCCATCTAGCAATTTTAAATTTGGGAGTGGGAGTGCAACTCAACAAGCAAGAAAGAGGGGGGCAGCTGGTCCAATGGACAAGATATTTCAGCAAGAGAAGCGAGAAGAGGTTGATCTTACCATTGGTTATTTTTCTATCTCAACTTCATTTCCTTCAATATTGCATGGTCTCCTTTGTTTCTTGAGATGTGTAGAGCTCTAATTGATCAAGCTCCAATCGAATATGTGCCTCCTAATTCAGAGAAGCTTAGAACAACATTGTTGATTAAGGCAAAGAAGGAGGTGGATAAAATCCTACAGCCTATCAAATCAGCATGGCCCTCAACAAGTGTTAGTATTGTTTTCAATGGTTGGACAGATGCAGCACGCCATCCACTCATCAATTTCATAGTGTCTTCCCCGAATGGAGCAGTTTTTTTTTAAAGCGATGGATGCTCTTGGAAAATACAAGGATGCACAATATATGGGTGAGTTGTTCATTAAGGTTATTGAAGATGTAGGTGTTGATTCTTGTGTGAAAATTATTACAGATAATGCACTTGTTTGCAAGGCTACTGGCATGATTGTGGAAGCTAAATATCCACAAATATTTTGGACACCTTGCATTGTCCATTCTTTGAACTTAGCACTTAAATATATTGCTGTAGAAGTGACATGGATGGGAAGTCTTATTGAGGATGCACGCCATATCCGCAATTTTGTACAAAACCATACCAATGCCCTCACAATCTACAAAGCATACACATCTATCATTGTTGGAGTTTGCAGATACTCGATTTGCCTCCTCATTCATCATGCTTAAGAGGTTGAGGGAGGTCAAGAGCACTCTTGGGTCCGTGGTTATTTCAGAGTATTGGTCTTTTTGGAGAAAGACAGATCAAACTTCTTCAAAAAGGGTCAAGGATACAATGTTAAATGATGGTTGGTGGGAGAGGGTAGATCTTACCTTTAAGATCATGGACCCTATCATCTCTTTGTTGCGGTTTGCAGACACGGACAAGCCCATCCTAGGAGAGGTTTATGAGGGGTGGGATTCCATGATTGAGTCCGTGAAGACCATTGTTTTAGAGCATGAGTGCCCCGAGTATGGGACATCAACAAAGACCTTATTCACCACCATACAAGATATTCTTATCAACATGTGGGATAAGAATTGCACACCTTTGCACTGCTTGGCTCACTCATTGAATCCCAAATACTATACTAATGATTGGCTCAATTGTGGGCCTTCACGCAGATTCCCTCTTCACATGGATGGTGAGATTTCACAGGGGAGGAAGGATGCATTTAGACGGATATTTCAGGATAGAGCATACCTTGATGAGGTGGAGGAGGGCTTCATAGAGTTTTCCACTGGCACTGGGAGATTTGGAGGCTATGATGTGCTCAAAGACAGGGGGGCTAAGAAGCCCTATGCTTGGTGGGTATCTCATGGGGCAACATGCCCTCTTCTACAGCAGTTAGCCATGAGGCTCCTCTCTCAAGTTACTTCATCCTCTTGTTGCGAAAGGAATTGGAGCACATATGGGAATTTGTACAGTTTGAAGAAGAGCGGGCTTGAGCAGTCCAAGGCAAAGACAATGGTGTATGTGCACAACAATCTCCGTCTTATTTACAGGTAGAGAGAAGAGTGGGTGAAGGGAAAGACAAAGATGTGGGATGTGTTTCCTGATGATATGGGTTTAGACAGCAGTGTTGAGTTGGCATTCGCCAACTTGGATCTTAATGAACCAGTGCTAGAGCCAGTCACTTTTGATGATGGTGATCCTCTTGAGGGGTCATCCTCCAGACCAGCAGATGCACAGATTGCATTGGATATAGAGGAGGAGGAGAGAGCAGTGGTGGTGATACTGATTTTGATGATTATGTCATGGAGGACTAGTACTATTGAGTCCTGACAGTCATTCCATCTACGGTTCTAGTATCTACCCTAAGTCTATTTTGTATTTGCCATTGGCATTCCCACCTATAATATTAGTGACTCTGACTCGGTATGACTATCTAGTATCTATACATTGTAAGACATTTTTATTTTGATGACTTAATGATAATGTTGCAGCTTATGGTTTTAATTTCGTGTGTTCAAACTTCAATGTTTGTCATTTTATCATCATTGATGTTACAATGTATAATGAATCATGATTTATCATTTATGTTACATGTTTAAAGTTTTGTATCATGCAAATCTTGTAGTTTCTAACAAAATATGGATCTTTATGTCTAAATTTCATTTTTGTATGTGTAATTTTAAATTCTTTTTCATATATATAATTTTTTTAGATGTATATATAAATAAATAAATAAATATATATATATATATATATATATATATATATAAACATGTCCTCTGTGTCCCGTGTCATCGTTTCAGGTGACTTAAGAGAGAACATAAACAAGAAGATGATATTGTGAAAAAAACTCAGATCCATAGAGATGACCAAATCAGACACAATCACCAGTTACATTATGAAGGTCACACAAGTTCTGAATCAGCTTGCAACAGTTGGGGAGAAGGTTGCAAATGCAAAGCTAGTAAACATGGCACTAAATGGATTCCCAACTTCATGAAAACCATTTTTCGAAGGTATTTACACTCAGGATAACCTTCCTTTGAGAGGCTTTGGGATAACTGCATCTAGAAGGAGACTCGAATGGAATCAAAGGTTGGCAAGAAGGGTGGTGATGAGAACCTATTTGGTTAGTGAAATAAGGGCGGAGGTAAAGGACCCAACAAGGGTCGAGTAAAGAGTGAGAAGTCAACCTCACATCCAGGAAAGGACTTGAGTAAAATCAAGTGTTTCGGTTGTCATAAGTGTGGTCATTATGCATCACGGTGTCCAGAAGAGAAGAAGGGTAAAGGAAAGGAACAACAGATGCAGGTAGCAGCCTCTGCAGAAACTCAAGTGAACGAGTTTGTTGCCGAGTTTGAGAAGGATTTCTTGTTGGTATCTTTCCTTTCTACCAACATGATTATAAGGAATGCGTGGTATGTGGACAATGGGGCATCTCAACATATGACATCAGCCCGACAGTTGTTTTCTAGTCTGAAGAAGCAAGACTCGAGAGTACAGGTTAAGCTTAGCAAAGATGCCAAGTACCTGGTAGCAGGAGTTGGTACTATTCCCTTCCAACTTGAGTCGGGTAATTCTCTAGATTTTGACGATGTCTTGTTTATACCAAGGCTCAAAGAAATTTTCTTTCAATTTTGATTATGGAAGATAAGGGCTTTGTGATGGAGTTCAAAAACCAGCAAGACCTCATCAAACCGAAGGAATCTAGCCCAGATACAAGTCAAGTAATAGGGGTTAGAGAGGGTAATTTGTACAGGTTGCAAGGTGAACCTATTTGAGCATTGGTGCATAACAGTTACAACTTGTGTAACTTGTGGCACAAGAGGATGGGGCACCTACATCACAGGGCATTGCCTATTCTAAGGGAGATAGTCACAGGTCTTCCAAAGTTCAGTATTGAGTAGCATTGTGTATGCAGAGGGTGCACACATGGAAAGTATGCCAACGTTGCTTTCCCAAGCAACGAGCATAGGTCTAAGGGGATTCTAGACCTAGTACATTTGGATGTTTGTGGACCGATATTAGTATCATCAATAACAGGAAGCATGTATTATCTTTTCTTTATTGATGATTTCTCTTGCAAGACTTGGATCTACTTCTTAAAGAGCAAGGATGAGGTCTTTAGCAGGTTTCAAGAGTTCAAAGCTCTAGTTGAAAACCAACAGGGAAGAAGATCAAAGTCTTGAGATTGGACAATGGAGGAGAGTATACCTCCAAGGAGTTCGAGAGTTTCTACATGGAGGGAATCAAGAGGGAGTTGATTGTTCCATACAACCCATGGAAAAATAGGGTTGCAAAGCAAAAGAATCGATCCATTATAGGAATTGCTAAGGCCATGATACATGACCAGAACTTGTTGATGTTTCTTTGGGCAAGGGCATGCTACACAACAATCTACATCCAGAACAAGTGTCCTCATAGGATCTTGGAGGACAAGACACTAGGAGGCATTCACTGGTGTGAAGCTAGAGGTAAGTCATTTTTGCATCTTTGGTTGTCCAATTTATATCCATGTATTGGTAGAGAAAAGGACCAAAGGATTACAAGGTCTACAAAGGATTACAGTGAGACTTCAAAGGATTACAAGGTCTATATTCCAGAACAGAGGGAAGACAATACTAAGCTGGGATGTAAATTTTGAGGAAGACTTTACATCCAAGAAGTCCCATGAGCCTATTCCATTAACAGAGGATGAGAAGAAGGAAATTTTGAAAGTTGAGCCAAGGTCACCAATGATTTCCAAGGTGGTAGAGCAGCCTTTAGGTGAAGAGGGGGAGATAGGAGCCCTTTCCACTTCTGTAAGGAGACCTCAATCGTTCACTGAGACATTGAGGAATGCTCAGGAGTATGTTGAGACTCCTAGGAGCACATCTAGAGAGAGAAGACCTCCAAAGAAGTTTCTAGACTATATGGCATTAATAAACAACATCCTATATTATGAGCCTTCCAGTTTTTAGGAGGCAACAAACCAACAGGTTTGGCGGGATGCCATGGTGGAGGAGTACACCTCCATCATGAAGAATGATGTTTGGGACATAGTGCCAAGACCGGAGGGGAAGTTAGTTGTAAGTTCCAGGTGGCTCTACAAGATCAAGCACGACAGATGGCAGCAGCATTGAGAAATTCAAAGTGAGGTTAGTAGCGAGAGGGTTCTCCCAGAGAGAGGGAGTGGACTACAACGAGACATTTTCTTCAGTCGCCAAGTACACTTCCATTAGTGTAGCTATGTCCTTGGTTTCATTTATGGGATACAAGATACATCAGATGGATGTGAAGACAGCTTTCCTTAAAGGGATCATTGAAGAAGAAGTATACATAGAGCAACCTTAAGGCTTTGAAGTAAAGGAGTCACATGTGTGCAGGCTTAAGAAAGCCTTGTATGGACTCAAGTAGGCACCGAGAGTATTGTATTCCAGGATATATGGATATTTGCAAAGTATGGACTTCACCAAAAGCAAAGCAGATTCTAACTTATATTATATATTTGTTGAGACTGATCTACTCATTTTGGTGTTTTATGTAGATGACTTGTTTCTGACAGATGCAAAGAAGTTCATTGCAGGGTGCAAAGCAGATATGGCAATTGAGTTCGAGATGAAGGGCATTTGTATGATGCATTACTTCTTAGGTTTGAAGGTTTGGCAGAGACCAAGGGAGACTTTCCTTGGGTAGGGTAAGTATGAAATTCAGATCCTGAAGAGGTTTCAGATGGAGGACTGCAAACCTATGGCCACACCCATGATCATTAATCTGAAGAAGTTGACAATTTCAGATTCAGAGTTGGTGGATCCCACGTTGTATAGGCAGTTGAAAAATTCTTTGATGTATTTGGTCAACACCAAGCCAAATATATGTTTTGCAGTGAACACCTTGAGTTAGTTCATGGTGGGGCCAAGGCAAAAGCATTGGGTAGCAACAAAAAATGTGCTTAGTTATTTGAGGGGCATAATGGAGATAGTGAAGTGAAGTTGCAAGGGTATTCAGACTCAGATTAGGCAGGCAATGCAGCAGACAGGAAGAGCACCTCAGAGTGTTGCATTAGCTTGGGATCAACGACGATATCCCGGTTCAACAGAAAGCAGACTTCCATGGCACTTAGCTCATCAGAAGCAGAGTACATGGCAGTCAGCACTGCTACTTGTGAGGCCAGCTAGCTTCGCAAGTTACTTGCAGGATTGTTTGATCAAGAGTTGGATCCCATGGTCATTTACTATGATAATCAAAGTTGTATCAAACTCTCTAATAATCCAATGTTTCATGTCAAGTCCAAGCATATAGAGATCAGATATCACTTTATAAGAGACATGGTTAAGAAGGGAGAAGTGAAGCTCCAATATATTCACGGATCAGCAAGTCACTGATATTCTGACCAAGCCCTTGGCAAAAGGGAAATTTCAACCATTCAGAGACAAACTTGGATTGGTGCAAAATTCTTTCCTTGCTAAAAGGGAGTGTTGAGAAATATAGCTCGAACAAGAACTTCTACACAGGTTCAGTGTGAACGTGCGAGAACTGGTTCAAGATATTTCTATTTTCGAAAAGCAGTTCTATTTTCAAAAAGTAATTCTATTTTGTAATTCACTTTAGTAAAAAAAAGTGAAAAGTCTTATATTTAGTAGTTGAGTCTATCTCATGCATGCATGACAGAGTGTAGGAATAATCTCAAAAATAGATTAGGGTTTAGGTCACACCTAAAAGTAAAAAGACAGGTGAAGATAGAGGGTTAACACACAGTATCACAGTTGAACAGTTGAGCAGGTTGAGCAACCGAGAGAGAGAGAGAGAGAGAGAAAGAACAGGGATTCAAGCAAAGGCAAATCCAGGCTGCAGGCAGTTCCGTACATGTTGCTGTACAATTCCATACAATTGTATGGATCAGTTCCATACAATCATACGGAAGTTCGTACAGTCGTATGGTTCAGTTCCATACATTCGTACAGACAGGTTAGTACAGCCCATACAGTCAGCCATACACTCTGTACAGCCGTACAGCAGCCTGTATTTCTCAAGTAGGTTGTTCCGCTCAGTGCAGGGTGATTTCAGTAACAGTGCAACTGTTGTTTTTGGCAGCTTGCGGAGGTTTCCTTTTAAGTTTTTCGAAGGAATGAAAAGATGATTTTGAAGGAGTAATTACCTGTTTATGTATGAAATTGATTTTACGCTTCCGTTATTTGATTTCCAGCTATTGTGTGATTGATGCTATGCCATATGGTCTGAATTTAATTTATGCATTAATTAAATTCGGCAATTTACTTGTTTAATTGAGATCATAAGGACATTAGTCATCTAGGATTGGAATTTTCACATTAAGAAGATGGGGTTCTTAGCAGTTATTGCCTCTAGGCATCATGAAATGCAATAGCATTAACTTATTGTTTTCCCTCATTTTTCCAGAATAACTAAGTTCCTGTTTTTACCAGTTTCAAGTTTTTGGGGACATGTTAGATTCATCCCAGAATTGCAGACCCCAATTTACTGTCAAAAAAATAGATTGAAAATCCTGAGAAAGAACCAGAGTTTATGTCATCAAAGTGTGCCACTGTGTCCACTGTCAACACACTTTAATTTCACTCTCCCCCATGCAAACCTGACTTTTTGATATCTGACGAATGCAATTCAAAAAAATTAAGTTCCCATACCAGTTTTGGGTTTGTTTTGGACATTTAAATCAGTCCAGAACATAGCATCTATTACAACTTACTGTTAAAAGTTAAAACACCATATTGAAGACATCCAAGTGTGTTGAAACTTGAGACACTCTGATTTCCTTCTCTCCCATGAAAACCTGACTTTATGATACTTAATGAATAGAATTTCATGAACAATAGAAGATTTATCATTTTCTCTCCTCCCACTTTTATTCCAGATATTTCTTCTTGGTCTTTGTGTTGAGACATGGTCCTGGCAACAATAAAAGGTATAGCTCCTTCGGTTATTTAACTTTATTGTCCATGATGAAAGTGAGGTCACAATAAGGAATGAATCTCATACACACTAGATTCCATTTAAGATTTATAGCAATAGCTGCCTCAGTGTCAGGAATTACCAGATGCTGGGACATCAAGAATAAGCTTGTTTCACTTATATATCTGAAACCCCAGGTGTATATGCCCTTGATTGGTGCCAATTCAAAGTCCTTCAGTTCAACCTTATCCAACCTTTGGGCACTCTAGCCTCAGTCAGGATTGATCAAAAGAGCGTTCTACTTCTGGTGCACCTCAAGATAGAAAACTTACTTTGCTTCTGATAGAATTCAGGAAACTTCTCATAGAAGGGTATCTTTATCCGAAATGTTTTTTTTGAACAAACAAAACAGCATTGAAAGTGGTAAATTTAATTTAATCACACCACACAAAGTTGCTACAGAGAAAAATGAACTCTCCACGGTCCAAAGCTCAAATCCAACCTGAAAATACGAGATCCCTGCCTATTCTCTATATTTGTAGGCTCTATTTTGCAGTTACATTTATTAAATTCTAAGACACTGCTTTGACAAAGAAAAACGAACTCTTGACAGCACACATCTCGTGGCTTGCTTGTCTTGTAAGAAGTTTGTATCCCTGCCTATTCTCTACCTTAGTAGGCTTCATTTCAAAACTCTATCTGGGACGATATGAAATCTACATCCTAGCTCTTTACTCTCTCTTTGCATGAATGTGAAACAATATTTTAAAAAAATGCATGTGTCTAATTTGGAAATAACTAAAAGAAGAATATTGTGTGCCTATTTCATCTGATAAATCAAAATGTCAGTCAGATTAAGGATCAGGTAAAGATCCCCGACTTCAAATATAGTTATAAAACAACTTCAAATATAGGATTCTCAAAGCCAAGCAAACTCTAGTATGTTAGTTTTCCTTATATGAGATATGAGAGATATTCGATATATTATTACAATAATGAGTGTTCCATATATAGGGAACATAAGGTGACCATCCATGAAAGGATGCGTCCCTTGAATAATCAATAACTACTTATTATTATCATTTATTTATTATATACTATATTTAATAATCAATAATAATTATATTATTAATTATTATCTTTAGAGAATGTCTTCCCGATGTTGTCCAAACATCAACACTCCCTCTCAACGAGGGAGACATTCTGCAACATGCCACTCTTGTCTTTGAAGTATACAAACTTCACCCTAGACTCATGACACTTGTCTGTCAGTCTTGGGAGACATCTATCTCCCACCTGAACAAAGGAGAAACTCCTTCTGCGGCTCTCCCTCTGAGCCAATTAACTCTCTCTAAGATTAGGCTCACTTTGGGTCCACATGTAATATCATATAGCATCTTGAGTCTTTATCATTCCTTGTCAAATCGCTATGACTAGGACAAAGACTATACCAAGATCTTTCACCATAGGCACACACCTATGAGTGAATGTCGGCTTGATGCTAACTGACACGTGGAAAGCACTTCAAGCACCTCGAGTCCATATTATTCCTTGTCATGATCAAGGAAGGACTACATCTGGGCCCTGTTATCACACAGTTTGTAGCTAGGAGTAAAGGCTATAAGGTAGAAGGCCAAACTGGTGTAACAAGAACCTATCCCACCCAATGTCACCACGATGGGTAGGTTCTTTCTCTTTAGGGAGGCTAGGCCCAAGGGAGACGTCCCCGGTGACTTGGGGTTT
>JASDQU010102020.1:370784-392805 GCA_032191745.1 Picea mariana
TATAAGACATAAGCGCAATATATTCTTCTGGAGTCCATGGACCTTTCTTCACCTGAACTTCATCACAACAAGGAGATCTTCCCATCTTCAAATCTTCTTCGTCCAAGCCTTAAGTAATCTGAGATGATCTTAATTATTGCTCATGTCAAGTTTAGCAAAGTCGGCAAGGGGATGTTTCCCGTTGAATTGTTTTGAGAGATAATAGCGTATGTATTCGTCGTGTATGAACTTCCTCTACAGGAGTTGTTGGTCTTCATCGACTATCTTCGATGACGTAGCAACCTCGGCATCCATAACCGCACTGTAGAACAAGGCAACAGAAAGTCTGGCTCTTTCCTGGCTTGTTACTGCGCAATGCTCTACGCTCTTGTATCTCCCATTTGTTATTACCTCTACCGAGTACCCGATGTTTACAACAAGAGCATATGGAATGGGTTTCACAGGAATCCATTGATTATCCTTCCGGACATGCAAACCTTTTGTTTGGTCATCCTGAAGAAGCAATGTAATTCCTCCTCCATCCGAGTGAGGACTCAATCCCAGAACAAGGTCAGGTCTAGGGCACGACGAGTACAAGTTCATGCGCATCAAGTGCATGGGCTCCGACCCAAACTTGTCCTTGAAATATTCAGCCTCCAGATGCAAGTTTTCAGCGAACAGACTCAGCACCTCTTGAGCGACTCTTTCCACCTCAATTGCATACCGCTCCACAGTATCCCTGAAATTTGTGGGGACTGTCGGCCAAAGTGAGGGATTTTTAAGATTGTTGGGCATAAGTGCCAAAGCAAGCAAATCAGTCCAATCCAACGTTTGATCCTCGACCACCACGTGTTGCTTAGGCTCCATGTGAAGAACCCAATATTGGGTTGATCCTCCACTTCGGACTCTCCTTCTTGTTCCACTTACACAGAACAATCTTTGTGCCTCCATTGAGGGCTACATGATGCTTATCATCTCCAGTGCTAGCATCCAGATTAAGATGGGTGTTGTTGACATGTCTGATACACTTATCCTTCTCTGCACGTCGATGCCTCAATGCCTGGCCTGTAGCTTTGTTTACAAGGGCAAATGCAGGAAATCCTGCATCATCCTTGGCTTCCACACTCCATGAAGTATCCATGATCCATTGCTGGGCCCTCCCGTGAGGGAATCAGCACAGTCCTGCTCTGATACCATGTTAGTTTTCCTTATATGAGATATGAGAGATATTCGATATATTATTACAATAATGAGTGTTCCATATATAGGGAACATAAGGTGACCATCCATGAAAGGATGCGTCCCTTGAATAATCAATAACTACTTATTATTATCATTTACTTATTATATACTATATTTAATAATCAATAATAATTATATTATTAATTATTATCTTTAGAGAAGGTCTTCCCGATGTTGTCCAAACATCAACATAGTAAACAGGAGTACAGGCAATAAATGAAAAGTCCAGGATGGGTAAGTTCCACAATTTGAACTGTAACTAAAAACCAAAATATGGCTTTTCTGAGCTCTTCAAAGGACCGTGGGACAAGAGAATAGAAATGTTAAAATGTATAAGCACAGTTAAGGGTCAAACAGAGTAACATCTGACAATTTCTCTCGATCTCCCTCCAAACACCATGTGTGATGGTAAACTTCTAAACTGGCTTTTACATAATATCTGAACAAAGATCCTACTTGCAAGTATGATTGCCCATAATAGATACTAGCAAATTAGATTCAACCTATTACTAATTGTTTCAACTGAAAGGAAACAAAGAACTTGAAATACAAGATGAGTAAAACATAGGTTTACCATGTGGAACCATTACTGAGCCATAAAGAATGTAGGACAGAAGCATACCTTGTGAAACATGATCAGGTTCAGCCTTACAACTGTCTGGCTCAGGATGTTTTGCGCTTACATCTTCACTCTGGGTATTCTCTTCTGATGTGGCCAAAGTAGAAGGCTCTATCAGCATCTCTGAATTACTCTGATCAACAAGGGAAGGTGTAGCTTCAGACTGACAGCTCCTGTCACTTTCTTGCAAGGCATCCACCACATTTTCTTGACTATTACTGTCATCATTTGAGATAACCGCATCAGATGAGATCTGCATAGAGCTATCATTTATAACCAACAGCAAATCACAACCATTTTCTGCTCTTTCTCTATCCTGTTCAAAAGGCTGTGGAACTGCCTGCTTTGAATCTATGAATGCATTCTCTCTTGCTTGTTCAGAATAGGAGTGTCCATTCTGGGACAAAGCACAATTTTCAGTACAAGCATGTCTCTGGTCGTGTGCTTCCAAGATTAAATTGACATCAGATTGACGGTATTGTATATTGTCCACATTCACATCCATTTCAGTAGATAGAGGGTTATCATGCAAAGATGAAACTGACTCCAGTGAAAGAAAATTGGGATCTCTTCCTTTTAGGTTCTCTGAACCTCCAGTTTGATTTCCACGTGTTCTATCTTCAGCTGCAGGTGTAGCATGGTCTGAAGCACCAGATTGCATGACATTTGTACTTTCAAAAACATCTACAAAGGAATCAATGCCAACTTCCATAGCAGAATCGTCAATACGAACTGGAGATTGGATTGTGTCACTCTGCGCTTTTGTAGTTGGGGTAAAAATACCACTTGGCACTTTGAAAGTAGAGTTAATTACAAAGTTGTCTATATCCAGTCTCCTACTGCTTGACTGACGCAATACCCTAGCCTCTGTCTGTTTTGTTAAGCCTCCATCAGTACAGTGAGAAGTCGAGGCATTCTCTTCATACCTTAAGCTCTTCAAATCGTTTAAGGATCGTCTAAGTTGAGAACCAGCCTCTGGTAAATCAGTGGCATTGACAACCTTTGCATGCACAATCGGCCACTTGCAACTGTTTGCCCTGTTTAAAAGATTAACAGAAGATGTGGACCCGTGTGATGGTACACCTGTGATATACCTAGTATCATCTCTACTCTGGAAATTCATAGAACTCTCATTCCCTTTTAATTTAGACATATTGTCCTGCTGGTTAGTCTCTCTTGACTTGTATACAGCAGTTTGTTTTCCAATCCCCACAGCAGATTCTGCAAGGTTGCTGTCCTGCATGCACCTTGACTCACACTCTACTAATCGTTGTATTGAAACTGAACCGCTTTGAATAGCTTGTTTTTCTGTAGATTTTGGTTGATCCACTGGAACTGAACCGGTTTGAATGTCTTGTTTTTCAGTAGATTTAGACATAAACATGTTTTGAATTGAGCTACAGTTGAGTTTCTGCTTGTTTTCAATTTCCAAGTCACTTAGCAGAGCAGCCTGAAGATATTCCCAGGTGCCAGCACTATTGTTGTTGGGACTGGGATTGTTTACTGGCAAATCCTCGTGAATATCCACAAAAGAGCTATCTGCTGAGTAATCATTGCCAATTAGGGCGGCTTCTTTTCTTCGAGAATCTGAATCAACGACCCTGACTTCAACCATGCCAGCCAAAGGATCATTAAGCTGAGTGTAGCTAATATCGACATTTTGACAGTAGTCAGCACTACTGTCATCCATAACAGTAGCTAGATTGTTTCCACTTATATCTACAAGCACTTTCCCATTGTTCCAAGTATCTGAATTTCCTAACTTTACTTCAGAAATATCAGAATTATCTCGTGCATCAAGGCGGATATCTGTGGTACTTGAGATATTCTCAACACCATTACATTCAGGATCTTCCCGTTGATTCCTGCCACAGCCTAAAGAATTAGCTTGAGCATCTTCGACCTTTACCTCCACCTTATCAATGGCCAAAACTTCCTTTTTAACATGTGGAAACAAGCTTTTGTCACACTCCTTCCCTACATCGTCTTGATCATGATCACTGCCTTCAGTATCAGGTGCAACACTTGCAGCACCCTGCTCAGAGCTTGCATTACTGCTTGTTGTCACTGAAGAATTGATAGAGTATGTCCTACGTTGTGGGCTATTTGCTTTGCTGGCATAAAATGATGTGGCCGGTGCACTTGACAGTAGGGGCCTGAACATGCTTTGAGAATTTCGAAGATCCTGCACAGAGGTACAAATCAAGAAAATTAACATAAATTGAAGCATATAATGTGTAGGACAAATGCCTAAAAATTTACTCAACAGCATAGCATCCTTGTGCATTAAATGCCTATTTCAACTTGCCACAATTCAAACATAAAGCATAAATGAATAAAGCATATCCCTCCCCCAGAAAGGTTGAGAGAAACAAGTTGAATTTCACTATTAACAAAGGTACTTAGAAACAGCTCAACCAAACTCCTCTTCTCAGTCTACAGAAGGCATACTGGTTTTATTTCTATTATAAGCAG
The DNA here is from genome assembly GCA_032191745.1 of Picea mariana. Taxonomy (NCBI): domain Eukaryota; kingdom Viridiplantae; phylum Streptophyta; class Pinopsida; order Pinales; family Pinaceae; genus Picea; species Picea mariana. Next base: position 375,100 of record JASDQU010102020.1, read on the forward strand.
AGAACTGTGAACACAGTTTACACCAGGGCCTCAGGCCAAAGGAAAAATGCTCAGAATACCACCAAAGCAAAACAGCACAGTGATGCCTGACCTCTGTACATGAAAGAAAAATATTGAAATAGTAAAATGGTCTGAGAACCAAATAAATGAAAATAGAAGCACGTGCGTGAGATGATAGACCATAGATGGGGGAACATAACAATCAGAGAATATACACAAAATTAAAATAGAGGCGGGCAGGTAAAGTATACACCATTACTCTGATACACATTTTACTCCACTGCATATATAAAAGGACTCATCAATGGCACCAAGGATGGCCATTGACTAATAGACACTTGTTAAGCTGGGACACACTTTTGATGTCAACTGCATTTTAGTTTGTATGTTTGAACTTGAAGCCTCAAAATAAGATCAACACATGTGGAATAACATCCTCAAGCTTTCACTTTACAGGAATCAAGTAGAATGCAAATGCATGAAAGGACCAGAGTTAAGAGATAACAAAATATTGATGTGTCAAATGGTGAATATGGAAACCCATTCAAGTAGAGCTTACAACATGACTGCAAGCTTAAAAAACCATCACTCCAAGATAGGAGGCATACCATTTGGCGCAATGCAGAGTCAAAGGATCTCTTTGGCACAGAGCTCGGTGAAATATTAATTGTCGATGTTGATCTTGTGGGTTTTTTGGAGAAGGTCTGAATTCTGCTATTTGGATATGTTTCCTGTTTTCTTGTTCCTTGCCGATTTACCATGCCTACATTGCTTGTTCTTTTTTTGCCTGAAAATGCAGACTGAATGGAATCCATCTCATCCTCACATGATGAAACTGCAGATCCCTTACTTTGGGAGCTGAAATGATCACGATCACGGCTGTTCGAAGAGCTTACACTTCTAGAAACTGTTGGGGAAACAGATTGTCGTCTTGATCTATTTCCAGTCTCACTTCCAGGCCTTGAAGCAGGAGACAACCCACGCCCTGATGCAGGAGATGACCCTCTTGTCCGTGATATGGGGCGATCACTTATTGATGTAAGAAGATTTGGAGGCGGCTCTGCTGTGAATCCAGGAATATTTGAATGCCAAGACTGTAGCTTTGGGGAGGAGGGCGTAGCACGGTTTGCTTTTCCAGATGAAGATGCACCCCTTCCCACTGAACCACCAGATCCGGGGCTAGATCTTCTAAGTGTTGGAGTTGTGGACCTTATGGATGGTGTGGAAGGCTTGGATGTAGGTGTAGATGGCCTGACTGAAGGTGTTAAAGATCGCAAGGTGGGACTCACACTAGCACTTGGACCCGGGGATGCCCTTCGTCTTGAGAAGGTATTTACACTGCTTGAACAAGATGATGGACTTGATCGACGTGGACTAGCACTGCTTCGAGAAGCCCTAGAAGTAGTCTCTGTCTGAAATAGGGATCATAACAATACAACAAGCACTAAAATATAAATAATGTTGTATGCAATAACCAGAAAACATCCTCCCATCTGCAACATAAATTGTAACAATACAATAACTGGTAAAGTAAACACCCTCTCTCTCTATCAGCATATAAAGGGTACCACATCCTCTTGGAAGCCCAAATGCCCATATAAAGGGCACAGCATCCTCTTGGAAGCCCAAATGCCCATATAAAGGGCATCATACCCTGTTGGAAACCCAAACGCCCTAATCATGGCTACTCCAAAGCTAAATAAACAGAAGCATAAAAACATAGCTTCCCATGATTCATTTCCTTCTCTAGAACAAAAAGCTTACTTAAAACACTCACCCTTGATGCTCTTGAAACACGAATAGGTTGACTTCGAGGTCTGCCTCTCTGCGAAAGATTAACAGTTGGAGTTTCATCATCCAGAGATGGAAAGAGGGGAGTGTCTGGAGGAGTTAGAAGCCTGTATTAACATTACAAAACAATATCTCGACAAATAAGAAGCACATTTGCTAATTAAGAAGCCATTGTGAAAACAAGAAATAATAAGTAAAAAAAGCGAGTAAAAAGTTAATGCTACTGTGCTTTGCAGCTTCTTATGCACCTATTTGACCTTGGCCCTTGTGTATTTTTCTACTCTTTCATTGCAGAAATGTATCTTTCCTCAATAGATGAATATTAGGCTTTTTAAGTTTCAAGCCCATGTCCATTATTATGATTTTATACACTTTGAACATTAGGACCTTCGAACTAAAAGCTGTTGAAATACTTCATTATAAGTTTAGATCAAAGGATTCCACTCTTTAGTGTGTGCATATTAATAGGCATTTCTACTCTTTCATCTCCAAATCACCTTATCCTCTCATTTGACAAGAAGTCTCCACATTTCGCCCAAACCCATTAACGGGCTTTCTACTATTTCATCTCACGATTGCTTCTGACCTCATTACTGTGGAACCATTTGACAACATACAATGATCAACACATTTGAGCATGTAACATGAACTTGTGAGTCTGTGACCTTTATCAAAAAAAAGGATAAAATAAAAGGACTCTCTTCATACATAAATTGCATCTGGAACAAAATGGATATGAGCTACTAGTGGATGGAACTGCCAACAGTTCGTGAGAATACAAAATTGCATGGAACATTTCTTTTGCACATTAGAACAGACAACCTAGAACCCAAAGCCATCGTTGAATATATCCAGCAGCATAAAATGCAAGCTTTCTATGGCCTTTATGAGCAAATGCTCACCCTGTGAATCTACCAGCGCTCTCTCATCCACTTTTTTGAGGAACAGTTCAGTGAAAACCTCAATCTCAATCTTGTTACACTAGAAATTCATGAGAATGAATCCCAACAACGGAATAATAAAGCCCAATACTTACATTTATTGAAGAACTTGAAACGAAGAAAGGACACTAGTACCATAAAGTTTCAACAAGAATCCAGGCACTTGAAGCAACAAAGCCAAATCTTATAGAGAGAGTCTAACCAGTCATAATCAGTTTTATCGGTGTCATTAGTCAGCAGATCGCTCCTCTCTCTGTGAACTGGAGTTGAGATACTGAGTCTGTAGCCTGAGAAATCCCTCAGTTTTACAGCTGCAACCAAACCATCATGAAATTACCTACACATAATATGATATAACTCAATTCTAGAATATTCACTCACCTAACTATCAAGCCACATTCATCACAACCCACTAAACAAATGAAGGTCAGAAAAACATGGAAGGATTACACAAGGATTTGAAAAGTTACATAGAGATTCATCACTGTCATCTCCTGAATGCTGCAAGAAACTATCCTTTTCCCTTGTCTGCATATCCTGGAACAGAGCAAGGTCATCATCCTTATCCCTATCCGTAGCATGTGGTGTGATCTCCAGACTCCGTCCCCTTTTGTGCCGTTCCACTTGGGGGTCCCTTGCAGGTGAACACCTTAGAGCCGGAGAAGGAGGCATTTTCTCCACACTGTTTCACAAGTCAGAATATAGCTGGTGAAAGAATTCCCCAAGGGATTTCATGATCAGGAGGTCTAACTCTGCATTGTCTTTGCTTGCAGGCTCTGCAGAAGTTAACTGCGCCCAGTTTGCCAGTCTGTTGAACACAGCAACCGAAAATGGCCGATCAGCTGGGTATGAACACAAGAAGCCCAAAGCTGCCTTTCAACTGCCAGTACTCCCAAAAAGCCCAAAACTGCCTATCCGCTGTATATGACTTCACAACAATTCTAAAACTACCCCATCAAACGCTATTGATTTCACACCAATCATAAGAGTTTGTCATGAGCAGAATGGACCTAAAACTGCCCTTTCAGAATAACCCCAGAAACTGTTCATGAGCTGTACGTGAGCACAAGTACCCCAAAACTGTTAATTATCTCGGCATTCTCGCATTGAACCAAAACTAAAACTGCCCATGATTATAAAGAGGCCGAGACTGCCAACCATTCAGATTTACCATCCCTCAAACTGGCAATGAACTTGATATGAGCACAACACCACCAAAACTGCTCAGGCCCGAAAAATGCCTTTCACCTTGATTTGACAAAACGCATCCCAAAACTGCCAATCAACTTGATATGAGCATAAGGGCATCAAAATTGCTAAAGCAGAAAACTACCCATCCTGTAGATTTGTCGGAGGTGAAGCCCAAAACTGCGTATTAGAACCCACTGCCACCCAAACCGCCAATCAAACTGTACACATTAAGCTTCAAAAAGCTCCAAAACCACTTGTCTTATAGTACGTTACCTATTATGCCTGTTTTATCTTTTGCTTGTCCCCCAACCTAGCTGTATGATATATTCCTCCAGCTACTTCGATTCCCAATCTCATGTAGTTTTTTAAGTCTTTTACTTCAAGTGACCTCAAACTGCTCGAAAGAAGCACTCATATACCGCAACTGCATTGACAGATCTAGCCCATTCTGCACTCCTCAAGCTTGGAAATAGCAGATCCAAGCAGATCAAGGGGCGACCTTTCATCTTTCACAACCCATCTCAATCCCCACCTTCCCGAACACTCTCTTCTGTTGTTTTTTATTTTCTTACCGAGCTGTCTACCACAATTTTCACCTTTTCACAGCAACGAAAAGAGGATGGAGAATGAGAATCCTCAAAAGAGTCCAAGTACTTACCTGTTAAGTCTATGCTGTTTCCCTCATGGAAAAAAATATCATTTGCCCATCCATCTGTTCACCCAACTAAACCCCATAAGCAGCAGCCAGCCAGCCTTCCTTCCAGTGGTCATCATCATCCATCCATAAATGCACACATCCATACACACTTTGTCCTACTATTCCCACGTCATGAAAGTCTGGTCTTCTGCTGATTTTGTTTAATGTTAGATATTAACTCAAACAAAAAACAGCCCCTTTTACAGCAATTTGTGAGCCCCCCAACCCAAAATAATGCTGCTTTTAACAGGTGTTACAGCAGCTAATCTCTCATCATGATGACCCAATTTATTTATTCCCCTTAACAAAAAGCTTAATGTGCCTCCATATTTCTTTCGTCATGGAGTGGCAATGAACAGGATTCAGTGCCATCTTTTTCAGTGTGAATTCTTTTATTCTTCAGGCCCTATATGCATGCCCGTAGCTTTTAGATTTTTCAATTCTGAGATTGGATTCTCTGGGTCATGGCTCTTAGGATTAGGCTTGTCATTTTATCTATCCCTATCTTGACGGGGACGGACAATGAGAGGGGGCGCGGGTCAAGTTTGGAGGTGTTTCTCTATCTGTCTCATTTGCATTTTTAGACTTTCTATTAAACAGCAAAAGGCAAGGAAACCCATAGATTTGGATATGTATATTGTTATATAATTGTGCTTTTGATTAATTGCAAAGCAAAGGGAAGGTAATGTGATGAAGAGTGAGTTAATATATTAATATTTTATGAGTATAGATAGGGGGATAGCTGTGAGATGGTCCATTTGACCTAATCTACAGCCGTCATTTAACTAAGCACTAAGTAATACATTCTTATTTTAGTGTATATATAAACTATTAATAATAAAATAGAATAAATGATGATGAATGGTGGGTTAAAAAATAGTTATTTTAAAAATATATATATTTTTTTATATAATGATGATAAAACATAAGTTTATATGAATGAACAATTTATAGAGTGATTTTCTTAAATATTTATATTTTATTTTCCAGTTTTTTTCTTTATGAAATAGATAAAAGGTGGGACCAATTTATATTAGTATGCGAGAACTTCTTTATCGTTTCATTTTATTAATTTTGATATTGACAAATCATTCTCGTATGTTTTTTAATGAATATTCTTCAGCTTTCTAAAGTCAAGATAAACAAGGGTGTTTGTATTAAGATTTACAAAGTCTATCCTTAGTTTACGTGTTCTAAGCCTAGAGAGTTGCTTTCTTCCAAATTTCAATGCTACTCAAAGTTATATCTTCAACGCATTGATGGGTTCATGCATCCCTTAGGGGTACTCCAGACTCTAGTTATCTTGCAGCTTGGGGGTCCCTCTCACATGGTTCAGAGTTTGCTCCCACCAACTTCCCATTGAGATAGATCACCATATTTCTCAAGGGCATCGTATTTGTTAAATCTGCTCCTTAGACCCTAAGACTAAGGACCATTTTGAATTATAATGCTCTCCCTACTACGGAATCAGGGGAATACTATTTAATCTCTTTAGAGATTCACTTGGTTATGTCCATAGACTCGTGGTTTATGAGGACCAAAGATGCTTAGCCATCTTCCTCTGGGACATGTTCAACCTTCGTCAACAACATACCAGAGGCTAGTGCCCTAAACCAACATGCACCAAGTTGATTACATCTTACTTCTAGTCATTTAACACTTGTATGAAGAGATCTTTTTGCTAGCTTCCAAGCTCAAATGGTAATTTTTCATTTTCTTTTTTTTGAGTTTTTTTATTTCTTTTATGTATTCCTTCATATGTGTTTTTGTCTTTTCCTTGTCATCTTTACATATAGTGTAGTCTAAATATGTTACGATAAGACTTTTTCTAGTCATATTTTTCTGACCATTTTTTCTTAAAATTCGGCTAAAACTTTAAAAGAATTGTTAAAATTGCAAATATTAATTGTTGAGATTGCACAATTAAGATACAACAAGGGATTTTAAGGGTGTTGAATCCATTTATGCATTCAAAAATACGATTTTAACAATGAAAAATTACAATTTAACCAAAAATTATATAGCTAGATTCCAATAGAAAAAAATCCAAAACATATAACATTTAGACTTTACCTTTACATATTATATTCTTTGTATTATTTATATTTGTATGTACCAACTTTTATTTTTAATGAATATTAATATTTAAATTAAATTGTATTACAAACTCTATAAATTTGTTTATTTTATGTGTTGATTTAACAACTAATTTTACTATATAATTAATGAATTTGAAATAATAAAATCTATATAATATTTGAATTTGTTGTGATGAGAGATTTTATTATCATTTTATGTTTTAATTTAAATTTATTAAAGATTTAAGATTCAATATTATTAATATAATTTAATATTTTTTATATTAAGAATAGTTAAAGCAAGTTTGGAAAACTCTTTTTAATTTATAATATTTATTATTTATATCATAAATAATATAATAGGAAGGTTATAATTTTTCACTTAAATTTTTTATATTTATATTTTAAATATAAAATTTTCATTTTATTTAACTAAATCAATTTATGTTTATATTTTAGATATTTAATTATATTTTTATCCTCTATAAAAACATAATCACATTGATGTGGAGTAGAGGGTATTGCGCATTTGTTAGATATTCACTAAAATTTAAAGCATGATTAAGGAGTGTACTAATAATTTTGTCAAGCTTTTTGGCTTTGAAGTTGACACTTATTTTGACATGTGAAAAAGGGGTTGATAGAATTTAATTATTTGGTGATTTCGTTTTATATATATGAGGAGATTGGTGTTAGAAAAGCAATTTTTCATTTGTCATTTCATCATATATTCAAGTGAGAATATTCATGCTAATAGTTTGTTAAAAAGGGTTTAAATTTGAATTTAGGTAAATGGTGTTGGCATTTAAGGTTGGAATATTATGTGGTTTGCAAGTTGGTAATGTGTATGCTTTGAACGAGTATATTTTTCAGGAATTATTGTAACAGATTTGGTAATAATTTAATTAATTGTGTTTGAGGTTATGGTTGAGTTAGCAAGTTAGTTATGATTACCATGTTTCGTGAAAGATATGGGGAAATGCATGTGGATATGTAATGGGTTGGGATTTTTTCGTAAAGGAAGAGTTCATTATTGTAAGAGAGACTAAGTTGGAACAGAGTTAGAGTTCCAAGTTCAGTTTTGTAACAGTTTTTTTAATACGTCTATTGTTCATATATATAAGATGGGAATGAATGAGAAGAAAGAGATCTTAACACACAACGTGTCTTTGTTTTGATTAACTATTGATGGATTATGAATGGGCCTTGGCCTATGTGCATGTAATTGAATTTGAATGATACTAAACTGAATGAATGAAATCCAAATGACTTTCTCTTTGCATTTCATGTGTTATTGTTTGGTTGAATGTATGTTTATGTTCTTCTTTATAGTAATATGGCAATAAGATATGAATGAATGAATGGGTTATCTCTAGAGGTTTCTTGTATGTGTTGTCCCTTCACACCATGTGCAAGACTAAATATCTATGTCATTCTCATGGTGTCTCGGGTGAGACTTTCTTTGGTCTTCGACTGAAGATTGAATATGCCAGTGTCTATGAGGTTTTGTTGGTAAGAGTTTAACGAACCCTGGGTCTTTAACCCCCCAACGAGAGAAAAGGCCAACAAATGCTTGCTTTCGAAGGAGCTAAATGAGCAAATATTTGAATATTTTCATGGTCCTTTCTTTTATTTTTTTTTAATCTTTAAAATATATTGGTTTTCATTGTAATAATTTAATGTAAACTCAAACTTATAAGTGTAATCTTTTTTTTTAATTTCATAATGGACAAGTCTAAACATTTTACGTTTGTTATTTTTTCTAGTAAACATCACTAGAATTTGGCTATGCAATTGTTGATTAAAGGATATTTTTGCATTACTTAAATTGCATTTTTTTATGCATAAATCGATTTAGCGCCATGAAAAATCTCTAAACCACTTGAATTGAAATCTGCAATTCCACCAATCCTTTTAAATTTCTAACTAAATTTTAAGCAAAATTGGTGGGAAAAATGTACCCAAAAAAAATTAAAAACATAGAACATTTAAACTATACATTTTATAATATCTTAATTAAACTCTATAAAAATTGTATCTAAATAAAATAATTTGATATTATGTAAAGTAGATATAAATATTCTCAAAGATAATTGATTTTCTTTATATTAATATCATACAATGCTTTTTAATATCTAAAATATTAATCTTTATTTATACTAACAAAATTATAATTTAAAAAAATTATAATTAATAACAATATTACATTTAAATTTGAAATTATAAATTATAATAATAATAATCTAATTTTAAGGTCGTGAGTGACCAAGCCAGAGATCAAAATGGTGTATGATATCTTCTTGTTTGTGGAACAAGGAACCCCTTACAGATAGCGATTTAACTGTTAAAGTGTACGAAGGTATACATACCCTGCCTCTTCTGGATTTGAATCTATAACCTTTAAAAAAAAACATAGTTATTAATCATTAAACTCACACAATATCCATTATCATATCAATTAAATATATATAATAAAAAAATCAAAATCTTAACATTTAATTGTGAAAATATATTATCTATAAATATAAAACACTATTATCTTATTTTTTATATAAGATCATTGGTTTATTATTGAATCCCGTCCAATTTATCTTTATGGTTATCATATTAAAAAAAATTAAGAAAAATTATGAGGAGAGGTTATTCTCATGTTAACAGGAAACATGTTCCATTTCATGGATAACTCATAAAGATTTTGTTCCATTTCATGGTATATGAGAACAAATATCTTATTGACAAACATCTTTTCATACAAATGTGAAATGAATGTGAAATGGGAACTTAGACCATCCACGATGATGAGCCACTAGATCTAACAATAACGAGCCACGAGGTGGCTAGTCTTTGTCATAGTTTTTCTAAAGATAGGTACTAGGCATGGATCGATAAGGTGAAAGGCATGAAATTATAAGGACATTACAATGCATTAAAGTTTGTGAAATTCTAATTCCATGTAATAGTTGAGTATTTCACATGATATTTATTCTCTCTCCAAATTCTAGATTTGGTAGCTTTATGAAGTTTAAAGTGAAGTAATTAGTGTATAGTTAAATTTTATTGGGAAACAAGTATAAGAAGAGCAAGCACAAGTTAAGTATTGGTGAATTTATTTGAGACCTTTGATTCTATGAGATTGGTAAATGAACTTAAATATGAAGACATGAGATTGGTAAATGAACCTAAATATGAAGGTATATTGTTGACTAAATTGTTTTGATAAAGATCTAGGGATTCCAGATTTAGGCTCCCTAACCCAACAAGAATTGAATCATTGAAGCATTGAACCCCTTTGTCTTGCAAATGTCTCTTTTGTTAAAAAAGCAAGTGTCGTCTATGATTAAGCCAATGCACCTAGTTCCAAATTATGTTGTTAGAGATCAAGGAGACCCTAATAAATAAGCCTGCATTGATATAAAGAGAAAAATCCAACCCAACCAAATTTCACATGGCTATTGTTGTTTTTCTTCTAATTTCACATGGTTATTGCATTATGCATGAGCAAATCTCTACATTTGAATGTTGTACCATAGTTGGGCTAGTGCACCTACTTTATTTGGCTCTCATTGGGTATAAAGTCGGCATGCAACAATTTGTTGTCTTTGTGATGATGATCTATCTATTGATATTATATATGACCTTTTGACACCTATCCAAGAACAATGCATTTTCATGAGAGGAGTTGCAACATATAAAAGACATAGCTCAAATTATGCTAAAATTGATGCTCCTACTACTTTAATAAGGTAAGGTTTTCCTTAGCATTTTGGTAGCCCGTATGGGCTTTCTTCTACATTTAGTTGTAGAAAGGCACACATTATATATAATCTCAAGTTTCATTGCACATATTATTCGTACTATTCCATTTTCTTATTTTCAACATTCATCCTACTATCCATGGAAATAATCAAAGGAGAATTGAGAAAGAAACAATTAGAACCTTAGTTGGAAACATGCTTTGGAGAACCTATTGGAATGAATTGAGTGATTAACCAACTAAAGGTAGTGTCAACCTTGTCCTCCAAGACAAGAATGCCCAAATCACCATAAGTAAGTGAAGGTAAAGGTTGTGTCCTAGCTTCCCTTCACTTGGTTCCTTATGTAACAAACATATATGCTTCTTTAGCAGTGGGTGGTCCTATTGTTCAAGAAGTTGATTCTGATGATTATGTAGGTTATCTTATGAAAGCAACAACACCTGTTAAACCAGTTAAAGTGAAAGAAGAGCTCCTCTGCAAACAAGGGATATATGTGGTTGAAGTAGATCCCGAGTGGGAGTTGTATGTGGTTGAAGTGAATCTTGAGAAGGAGCAGTTGATTGAAGAAGAGGAGATGTACCAGGGCATGGATGCCACCATGACAGACTTAGCCAATTGCCACCACCACCAGCATGGTTCAACCAACATATTAATGTGGTTGTAGGCATATTAATGTGGTTGTTAATGGCATTCAATATATAATAAGATCTTAACCAAAAACTTAGAGGTTTTCATAACATATGAATCCCTACAAAGAGTAATATGAAACAATGTGAAGCATTTGTTTTATATTTGAGCAAAAGGCCAACAATATCATCTCAAACAATTACATGCATATACTTTGCACAAATTGAAATCTATCTTAAATTGGACTTTGAAGAATTGTAAAAATTTGAGGGTATTGGGTAAAGAGAAGGTTATTAATCACGAAAAACTCTTAAAAAATCAATGCAAATTGACTATTAATAGTCCCTACCCATTGCAGGCATGAACTAATAATATCATTATGAAGTAATATAGTCATTATTTCCATTTTTATTTTTAGTACTTATATGCATCTAATGTTATTCTTCTTCTACATATTAAAATTTTGGGTATTGGTTACCGCTCAAGTAAACATAGTCATGTTTAATCAAATTGGCCAACCACAAGTGGCATCATCCCTAGTCGAGGCTATGTTTAAATCAAATATCCATGGACAAGATTGGAACCCATGTCGAGAGGAGCAAACCACCACCTAAAAACCAATGAACCAAAACACGGGATCTCCAAATTTTGGGCATTGGGTATCGCTCAAGTAAACAAAATTGTGTTTGATCAAACTGGTCAACCGCAAGTGGAAACACCCTTAGCCAAGGCCAAGGTTAAATCACAGATCCCTAGAAAAAATTGGAACCATAGATAGGTGGACGAAAGCCCCCCTAAACACTAGTGAACCAAAATACAAGATATATAAAATTTTGGACATTGCATACTACCAAGTAAATAAAAGCTAGTTGATCAAACTTGTCAAAGTGAAATCATCCCTAGATGAGGATGCAATTAAATCATAAATCCCTAAATGAGGATGCAATTAAATCATAAATCCATAAACAAAATTTAAACCTTGAGTGAGAGACCAAAATTCCCCTAAATACCACTAAATACTAATTAGCATACCCTCGAAGTGGGGGAAAGGTAATGTCAAAATGAATCAAGGTGGTTATGTTATTCAAAATGAGATTTTGTTTTTGGATGGAAAATGAATACTTCAAAGGGTCCTATAGTAGAGGTAAATGTGAATGGATGCATGGAGGAAGCATGTGATGTAGGAGATCCTAAAATACCAGTTCAACATTAAATTGATCACTATTGGTCTTTCTAATCTTCCACGGAGTATTGGAATATGAGGAAATGGAAGCGTGGTGATGTTATGCATCAAGACATTTTTGTGGGTCACTGGTACAATTTAATTAGAGGTTGGTAACTACTGGTTCATATGAGATCCAAAGTCCAAATTCTACAAGAGGGTCATTACCTCAATAATTTGCAGCAGTAAAGACTCATTAACTCCCAATGTAAAGATCTCAAGAATGGATTTCCATCCACACTGCATACGAAATTCACCCATAGAAGGATGAGGAAAAACCTTCCAGATGAGATGACCATTGAAGCACCAAACCTCCCAAGTACTATATGTATGATTTCTCATTGCAATCAATCTATCCACAGAATTTGATTTAAATGTTCAAGACATGAACAATTGAATGATTTCCTTCCTCTTCTATTTGGGTTATAGAAGTATGAACATAGCATGAGAAGAATGTTATGGATATCTTAGTTTTTGGGCTTGGAGTCAATATATCCATTTATGGTTTTCATATTCTCTATGGGTATTCAATCGCATTATAAATTTGGCATTTTCGTTGATGGTAAAACTCAGAAGGTAACACATAGGTATGAATAAAGTGTACGAGTACAAAAAGTGTTTAAAAGTGTATTTAATAATAGGACGAATAAAAGAAAATTAAGTTATGCAACAACATTTTCCATTTCTATTTTTCCATCGATTATCCACTGGCTCTTATTAGTTCACACTCATCCAGATGTTACAAGCACGGGGAAACACAAGTAGGGGTAAATAGAGGTGAAGTATGCTAACACTCGTCAAGAAAAACTGATTTAGAATGGGAAAGCCTTATGCAGAAGGCTAAACACCAGAACAAATAAACAAAAAAATTGCAAGACATAGTAAGTTTTAATACATAATCAAAGGAGAAAAAGCATACCCTCAAAGAAATAGAAAGGAAATGTCAAAATGAATCTAAGTTATACATTGTTCGAAGATAAGAGAAGTGTGTTGGATGATCCATGAATAACCAATAAACGATGTTTTGACTAGGTTTCATGAATGATTAATTAAAAAGATTTCTAGCAGGCTAAGCCTCAATAAATGTATGGTGCGAGGATGTGATGGAGAAGCTCACGAGATATCCGTTAATTATTAAATATATCCCAAGTCAACAACGGGAGGGGTTCCTAATGGAGATATCATAATTCTTAAATAAAAGGCTCCATGGTGAACCCAAATGAGACATGTGGCAAGAACAATGCAATGGTGATATATAAAGAGAATCTCCCAGGGACTACTAGAATAGAAGGAAAACAAGGGTCTAGTTCAATTGAGATCAATAGTCTAGAATGCATGAGAAGATCATCACATCAACAATGTGCCAGAAGTAGTGATGACTCGTTGGCTTTGTTTTGAGTGTCCTTTCCTAAGTTATTTTCATTCCATGATCTAGTCACGAAGCCTATTTCAAACAAATCATGTTTCCTAGGTTACATTAAATATAGATTTATTAGTTATCCTACATGCTAATATAGGAGCATGAGAAATGTTTGTTTGAATGCAAGCCTTAATTTGAGCAAGGCAAGTTTGGAAATAGAATTAAATTTGTAGAGACACGAGGTAAAGTTGCATAATGAGTTTCCTCCCTATGTTTATTAACATGATGCGGGAGTAATCATGGTGGTTATGCTAGCTCTCCTTGCTTATATAGGCATGGGACTTTCTTGTTTCCTTTCTCTAGCATGTGCATCCAAATCGACTTTTAATTTAATATATGGTGCATTTTTTATTGAGCTTTTGAATAGTGAGGTTGAAATCCTAAATGTTGGGACAACCTTTTTATGAACATCAGAGTGACCTTATGAACTTTTGAGACCCAACCTTCTCAATGTTGGGGTGACCTTCTCAACACATGAGAAGACCTTCTGAATACCAAACTTAACCTTCACAAAACATAGGGTTGACTTACTAATGGTATAATCAAGTTCAAATAGTGAAAGAAAAAGATCATAAGACAAATTTTGTTACAAAATGAGATTCTTTTGCCTATCAAATCACACTATTGAATCTCAAAAATCCATTAACAATATTCTCTTCAAATTTTGTAAAGGCCTTTCATGAATTCATTTACAATTTTTTTTGGCTCCCTCTGTAGATGGTTGGATTGTCTAGACTTCATACCTTGTTCAAAAATCACTCTATTCAATGATGCTTAAAAAATGTCAACAAAAATCAATTATGCATCTTTGAATGATGCTCCCAAAATATTAATACATATTAGGGATGCAAATAGTTTAAAGAGTATATGCTTGCTATTTTGATTATATTACACTAGAAAACTCATTAAATTATAAGTGAGTGAATAAAAAAATAATATATATATATATATATATATATATATTATAAATGTACATTACATATATAAAAAATTCCTTCCATCATAATATGGAATGCAAAATTATGATTCCTGGGAGAAAACTCTCATATGCATTTGAATGATTCCTCTCTCATGGCATTATGGCAATAACTATTGTTTAAATACAACCAGTACCATCTAATGCAATGGTGAGAAAATTCATTCGACGACTATTGTCATTTTCCATAAAAAAAAACAAAATTGAAAATGTAATCAAGCCTATGACTTTCCAAACACTTTTTTTTTTGAATGGTCATGTTATGAAACTATTTAAATGTTTACCTTTTAAACTGATAGTTGAATTCTAGAATCCATCCGATAGGTTTTGTCATTTTCCAAGAAAAATAAAAATAAAAGATGAAAGCAAGGCTACAACTCTCCAATAAATTTATTTTTAAATGATCATTCTATGAAACTATTCAATCTTGAATTTTTACTTTGATACTCAAGAATTCTAGAATTGATTTAGAACAAAAAATAAACTTACATCTGTGGACGTTGATCGACAAGGTTGCTACTTCAAAGTGGGTGATGAATATTTGAGGCTACTTAACCATTATTAAAAGAAGATGAAGGGCAAGAGCCAAGGCCATTATTAAAATAATATGAAGGCATGGATATATTATCTTAGAACACAATTGCAATTGTTTCACAAAGGTTGGATATTTGAATCTCGCGTACGTCTTAGTGATTTCGAGCACATGATCTAGGTATCCAATATCAGGCTCGTATTTCTACATGAAAGATGCTAGTAATAGTGATTGACCATCTCCCACAAGTAATATTTAAAGATTTGAAAGTCAAAATGAACAAAAAAAGGAGAGGGAGAGATCGGTTTGAAGAATAACATCTACGAAGTTTCAATTGTGTCATACATAATGTTGGGTACATTGCTTATTGGTCTACAATAGTCTATTGACCATTTACTGTACTATCCAGTCCTATTGTCCCTTTTCTTGGGCATTTGTCCAAGAAGATCACATGGACTTGTCATCTTGTTGAGTGGTAACTTTACAACATCTATCTAACCATTGTATAAGTAGTAAAATAGATTCCTTATTAGAATATAATCCAATCCATGTCATAAGGGAACTTTGAGAAAGTATGATTGAGTAAATGTTCATAAATGTTGAAAAGAAATATATTGGCCATGGTTGTACTAAAAGGTTGTGCTAACAAATATGTGGGTGAGTATGTTGTCCCTTTAGGAAAGCCATTGATTGCCCTGCACATCTGCAATACGAAGAAAAACATTGTAGAAATGTGTTCTCTCTATTTGATGTCAACTCGGCTTGGAGATGTCTAGATGCAAAGTAGAACAATGCACCGACAACTTGACAGGGTTTCAACCCAAGACACATTGTTGTCGTCAATCCATCCTTGAAAAAGTTCCAAGGACCCAATTCAAAACGATGTTTATCTTATATGGTCAAATCAAAGTATTTTTTTAAGTGAAAGCTATTGGTGTTTCCTATATCAAAAGGGTTATTTAAATAGATTATATTTTCCATGCATAGGACTTTGGGATTTAAACTAATATAATTTAATGATGATGGATAGAACATGTCAAATATTTGATCGCAAGCCTCACTCAACATAGGATATTGGGACAATATCATGCTCCATATGTCTGGAGGGATCAATCCATAAGAATTTGTCACTCTTCAATTGAGCCAAAATGGAATATGTAGATGATGCCTACTTTAATTGAACCCTTGTTTGAGTTTCACATAATAATGTTGTTTTTATTTTAGAAAATTATGTATTTATTGATGATACTTCTTTTTTGTTCTGTCAATAGAGGGGATTGACCAACAAGCTAGGCAACGATGATAGCGACTATAGGAAGGGAGGATTGCTTGAGGACCCTCTTTTCCATCCACACCTTGATTCATGCACGTGGAAAAAGGGCTTAAAAATATTTCCAAATCATCCCTTATAATTAGTCATATGACCATGCCTTCAATGAGAAAGACAATTGTAGGATCCAAGCTTGAGGTCCAATTTATTAGGACAACAATAGGCAACTCATATCATCCTACAGAGATTCAGATTCACAACTTACGAAACACTGCAATCGATTAACATTACTATGTTCTAGAGTACTTTGCAAGGAAGATGATAATGAAAAGGAGAGGGGTGCTTTGAAAAATAAGAATTAACAGAAGCAAAATAAACATTGTTTTAGTGATTGCAAGTCGACATAGTGGACACTGCAAGGAAATTATCTCCCTAATAGTCATTTTCTACTGTGAGAGTGGGTAATTTTGCCACAAAATTTATTTTTCTACGATATATTACGCTTTGTCTTGCTAAGTTGGATCATTTTAACATAGTTATTCTTTTTTTGTTGTCGGAATTGATAATTTTGTACCAAATTTGAGTTTGCTATGAATTTCATGGGTTCTCTGTGTAAATAGGATAATTTTGACATAAGTATTTGTTTTCTTAGAATGGATAATTTTGTAGCAAATTTGACTATTACAAAATTCCATGACTTCTCTGGCTAAATTGGATGATTTGGACATGATACTATGTTTTTAACTGTCACATTATATCATTTTGCAATAAATTTTTCTCTATCAAGAAATTTCAATATTTTTGTGGTGCTTCAAAGATTGATGCCATTGCACAGCGATGGAATGCAAGAAGGCATGTCTATGAAACGGAAGGAACAAATCTCAAAAAACATGCCAACACATGGCACATGTTGATACATTGCAGATAGATGACGAGATGTGGCATGTATTGATACAATGTAGATAGACAACGGAGGGTTTGGGGGAATCATCCCCTTAAAAAAATTCCTTTGGTGTAAATATTACCACCAACAAAAATAATTGTTGAAATTTGGTGTCGTTAAATGTTAAGAATGTCTTATCACTTTTAAGGAGTTGTGGATTTAATAGTATATATATTAATGCATATATTATGGGGCGTGTATTGTCTTTACATTTAATGTTATATATATATATATATATATATATATATATATATATATATATA
>JASDQU010102020.1:407711-418017 GCA_032191745.1 Picea mariana
AGGCTAATCTTCCTTTCCAAAATAATTCCATAAAGCTTGGCTAAAATCGGGCTAATCATAATGGTCCTATAGGGACAACCTTGTTTGACTCCGATATTGCAATTAATCTCTTTGGACCATCCCTCAATGTTTTTAAACTTAGCAATAACCTTCTCATACATCCTTACTGCAGCAACCATCAACTTGAGAGGCACTTTTATCTCTTCCAACCTATTCCAAAGGTTTTTCTTAGGAATCGTGTCAAAAGATCTTCTAAAGTCAACAAAACAACAAAAAAGATTGGTTTAGTATTGTGAAACTCCTCTGCAATGATCCCAAAGGTAACAAGATGGTCCACAGTTGAATGGTATCTCCTAAACCTAGCCTGGCCTTTAGCTCTTTTACCGTGACTTTCTAGCCAAAGGCTAATCTTCCTTTCCAAAATAATTCCATAAAGCTTGGCTAAAATCGGGCTAATCATAATGGTCCTATAATTAGAGGGAATGTTTCTATCCCCATTTTTAAAAACAGGAACAATGAGGCTTTGCGTCTAGGGTTTAGGGAAGCCCTGTTTGACTACTAAATTGAAGAGCTTGTGTATGTGAGGGATAAGGATTGACCATCCGATTTTAAAAATTTCAGCTTGGTAGCCTTCAATGTCCTTAGCTTTCCCATTTGCAAGCCACTTAACCCCGAACTCTATGTCATCTAAAGGAAAAACTTCTTCCTTTGTAGGGACAATAGAAATGGTGTCCATGGCATTAGGGAACTCGTAAAGACTTTTAAGGTAGGAATTCCAGTCCCTTAAGGGAATCCTATTATTTTCTTTAGTATTGCGTTTTAGAATTTGGCTCCAGAACTTCTTAGGATCCAACTTAAATAATTGTGAAAGTTGTTCTTGCCTTTTATTGATATAACACCTTTTTTCCCTTTTAATTAGGGCTTTGTACGTATTAATCTTATCGAGCTTTAAGGACTCATTAGAAGCATCCCTAATGTCCTAGCAATTTTACATTCTTTATCATACCAAGGGTTGGTCGTTCTAATATTCTTTATATAGGACACCTCGAAAGAGAACTTGTTAATAGAAGTGGAAAGGGTAGTTGTAAAATTATGATAGGGTTCTTCAATGTTGCCCTTATAAGTTAGGAGATTTAATTAACTATTTAAATCCTTAAAGAAAATGTCAACTTTACTTTGTCAAAGCGCAAATTTCTTTGATTATTAGAATTCTCTTCAATGATGCTCCTATGTATGGAAAAGTTTAGAGTTATGGTTAAAGGTTTATGATCAGATTCAGGCTCATGGTCATTTAAAAGGTCAAAATTTGTTATTTGGTTGGAAACGGGGATATCAAATATCACATAATCTACAACACTACTACCTAGCCCATGAATACAAGTCATCTGGTTGGATTTTGGCCACTTCATTACTCCATTAAAAATTATTAGGTTTTGAGAGCTACAGAGCTTGACCAACTCAGTACCAAACAAATTCTCAATTAGGTTTTCAGAGCTTCTTTTGTAGCTATTAGATAAAACAAGGTCCTCATTTAGCCATAAAGGATTATGGTTGGAGTCATTACTTAAAATAGTAGCTTGTTTAGTTGCAGTCCTAGCATTAAAGTCTCCTAACAGGAGGATATTACCTTCATTTTTCAAACTATAAATATCTCGTTCTAAATTATTATAGGGACAATTGTTATCTAGATTGTTTTTCTTATAAAAAGTAGAATTAATAGGTGCAAAATAACAAATTTCTATATACATCTTCTTAGCATCGGTGTCTGAAATTTCTATCCAGATGTACTGATTGAGAGGGTCAATCTTATGAAGTTGAATGTGGGGAGAAATGCCATTTGTAATATAACAAGCTATGCCTCCTATCCCTCTATGGTGGGATTTTTTGTTCCATGCCGACCATAAGACAAATCCTTCTATGTTAGGGACCTTGGACTCCTCATGCTCCCAAGTTTCAACTAGACAGGTAATATTAATATCACTCGGGATCCAACTTATCATAGGACCTTTACACCATGGAAAGTCACGACAGTTCCAAAAAAGGATCCCGAGTGTCCCAAATTCCTATTTATTATTATCCTTCTGGTTTCTATCCCTAACAATAGCTTTTCGATTTCTAATTATTGCCCATTTTTCTTCTTTCCTGGCTTCTTTTACCTTTTGAACTTCCTTCCTTAATTCAGCTTGGTCTTCAGGAATGAGGTCTTCATTTATAAATATTCTTGACCCTTTTAAGCTTGAAGATTTACTAAGTATGCTATATTTATGGTCATTACAACTTATTTTGACTCAAACCAACCTATCTTTGTGATCAATTATTTTTCCTAGCCTCTTTGCTTCTATGAGGTAAGTTGTATCAATTTGTGATTTATTATTTAATTCTTCTTTTACTATTTCTAGTGTATTCTCCTCTTGTTGTTCTTTTATACCAAAAAATATGAGGTTCAAGTCTCTTTTGTTACACTCATGGTCTAGTTCGATTAACTTATTCATTTCCTCTTTGATGGGTTTGATATCCAATTTGTTTTCCATATTATTGAGGGTCAAATTGTTGGTTAGTTTTTCTTCTAGCTCTTTAATCCTATCTCTCAAGTTGTGATTTTCTTCAACCCCTCCTTCTTGGGTTGATTGTTTATGTTTTTCCATTTCTTGAATCCTATCCTTCATTGTCTGCAATTCATTCTTGAACCCTAAGAATCTATCCTCTATTTGATTTTGAATGGTATCTTTAATTTTTTTTTATCAATCATTGCCTCTAGCTCTATTTTGAGTTTTACGTTTCTTTCTTCACTCATTTTTTCTAATGTTTCTAACTATATTTGGATTTTGGCATCTCTCTCTTCTCTTCTTTTTTCTATTGATTCCATATAATCGTAAAGGACCTCTAGGGTGATTTTAGGGGGCCTACCCCTATTAGGTCGAGTTTTTGGAATAGGTGGTGGAGAGCTCATATTGAAAAGAAGAGAAAAAAAAATGTAACAATTATTATTTTGGATTGACTTTATCTCTCAAATCAACTTTTACTTATGAAACTTAAAATAAATAAATAAATAAAATATATTTAAATCTCTTTACTTAATAGATAATAAATATATTTTAAATTAAAATTGAATCAAAGTAAAAAGTGACTCACCTCATTTTACATGTCCAATTGCTCAACTGGTTGAAGAAGCCAAAAATAATTTCCTAAAACCGCACAAAAGTTTCGCACAAACTACATAGATTATTTTAGGTAAAAAAGGTAAAAACCAAAGAGAAGTATTATTTGAGCTAAAAACCGCAGATATATAATGTTAGAAATAAAATAACTCCTTCAAAACAACAGAGAAGTATTATTCCCGTTCAAAGCCACATAGAAGTATTATTCCCATTCAAAACCCAGCGACATTATATAAAATGAACAAATTTAAATTATTTATTAATAATATAAATTAAATGTTTATTATATATATTTTTTAATTTAAAAAATATAAAATCTAATTTTATAGTTAAGAATATTTATTTTTTCTTTGGAGATTACATATTTAAATGAGGAAGAGGTAGGGTATACATCTTGGAAACTTTAGCAATTAAATAATTGTGCCAAAAAAATCCCTCTCATAAATAAAAAAAATCTCATATATCAATTTGATATCTAACTTACTCTAACTTTAAATTAAATTATTATTATTATAAAAAATAAAATACACGATACCTATTATATCATTTTCATTATACCTATTATATCATTTTCATTTTTATTGACATTCTCATGTTAATAAAAGGAAAACCCATATAAATCCATAGTTGTAACTTTGTACGAATAATTATAAGAATTATTATAAACATATTTGTATATTAAGATGAATTGTATATTTATAATTATTATAAACATATTTGTACATTAAGATGAATTGTATATTTATAATTATTATAAACATATTTGTATATTAAGATGAATTGTATATTTAATTGATATAAACATTAATTATTAATGAGTTATATTAATAAAATAATTAATTGTGAGTGTGTGAAAAGAAAATCCAAAACAAAAACTTATTATAAAACTTTAAGTCATTAAYCATATAAATTAAAATTTTATTATATAAAAATAACAAATTAAAATTATTTATTAATAAATTAAAATTTTATTATATAAAATGAGTAAATTTAAATTATTTATTAATAATATAAATCAAATATTTATTGTATATATTTTTAATTTAAAAAATTTTTAAATCTAATTTTATGGTTAGAAATATGTGTTTTTTTTTTTAAATTATATATTTAAATCCAGAAAAATAGAATATACATTTCTATAAACTTTAACAATTAAATCGCTGTGTTGAGAATGTGTCTTTCACAAATAAAAAAAGTCTCATATACCATCTAATATCACATAATCTTAAAATTAAATTATTATTATTATAAAAAAATAAAATACACATTTACATATTATATTATATCATTTTCATTTACATCCTCATACTTGTAAAGTAAATTTGTACGAATAATTATAAGAATTCACCTGATTCTATATTCATAAAGCCATTATTAAATTCATACATTCATAAAGCCATTATTAAATTCCTACAGTTATTAGTACAAAATCCACACATCGCAATTCATATTTTAATGTGTACATCATAACTTTACTTTATTTAAAATACCTCCCTCACCAACCAACATATAGATAAGTATAAAGGGGAGCAATTGTACTCATTTTAGTTGGCTTCGAACCTAACTTCTTCACATTCATTGGCTTGGCCTAAACTTAATAGGAGAATTGCATTTCCAAATTTATTATTATGGTGTATGCATGCATCATGCATCATGGCACAAGGGTTCTCCACGATAAGGATTATGATGATGATAGAGAAGTGTATTTAAAGTATCCATCAACATTGCAAAGTAAGAGGGGCATAAGTAGGGGGTGAGAAGGTGGTGCAACATTGTTGGTAGATTGCTTGATGCTAGGGTTACTAATTAGGGTACTTGTTTTTTCATGGTGATTTTGGTGAGGGTTTTATTGACAGTGTTTTATATTTTTATATTATTCTATGTATTTCAATATATTCAACATCAACAATTTTTGAAGTTTTAGTTAGCTAATGAGAAATCTATAAAGTTCATGTGATGGTTGTCTAACTAGATTGGGGTTTTTGGACTATATTTCCTCCTTTATATTGTCAATGTTGTGATTCTATTGCGGGGCAACTTAGGTGGGTACATTTCTTTTGTGTCGAGCTTGCTTGACAAGAGTGATAGCAAAAATGTTGAGGTTTTCTTTCCATGAAGGGATTTGGACTACAATTGTTGGCAACCATTCCACTTCTGCGATTTATGAATGTAGTTGGATTTTACAAGCTCATATTTGGAGTTTGTAGCTCAACCCAACGTCTAGTAAAGTGGTGGTGCTTGTGACTAGATATGGCAGCTTATCTTGCATTGTTGTTTTTGTTGTTGGTTTGATTCCTCGTGGGTTATGGTCCTTTCCCTTGCATGGGAACTTTGGGTTGTAATGGTTTCTCCGATGAAGGAGTTCTTCACACTGCTTTTTAACCTTAGGTTTTTGCAACGTAAGTGTATATTTGAGGATATTTTCCTTGGTGTTGTTTATGTCTTGGATGGCGTTTGAGCCTTAAAGCTCAAGGTATATTGTATGCACTTCCGTGTTTTTGTGTAAATGATGTTTGTCCTAGCATCTTCATAATATATGTTTTTTTTTAATAAGAAGTTGTGATTTTTTTTTTTTGAGAAAAAGAGAAGCATAGGTCTACATTTCCTATTTTGTTAACTTTATTCCTTTTTTAATTTTTTCAATTTGCAAGTGTATATTTGAGGAAGAAAAATAAATACTAAAAGGAGATAGAGAAAATGACACTAACTATTTTTTCTAGAAATGAGATACAATATGATAGAGGACACCACTATTTTCAAGGGAAGGAGAGTACCTTGAACATGGTGATGTGGTACTTCGAATGACAATTTCTTGGGAAGGCTTGGAGCAAGGAGAGAGACAAATTTATTCATCAAGATACTTTTCATTTATGTTGTGGTCCATAACATAGTTACCAACTTTACTAGAATGCTCCAAAATTCTTATTTTTTTAAAGGTTGCATTAAGTGGTCGCTTTTATCCCTATTTCAAAAAGTGGTGTTACTAACAACAACTTTTTTTTCAAAGTAGTTTTTGACAATTTAAAATTTCTTAGTTATAAAGCACTAACCTTTTTTTTTAAAAATATATATATATATATATTTTTTATTTTTTTTTAATTTTTTTAATTTTTTATCTCTATTTTTTTAATAGTGTTTTTTCTTGTTTTTTAGAATTTTTTTACACCTAAAATTCATTTATTTCTTGGAAGTTTTGGTTTTTCATCTAATTACATATACTTAATTGATTTAGGATGTCATACATTTCAAATAATATTTTTTAAACCCTTTTTAACTTTAGTTCAATGCACCATTGATAGTTGTAACTAAAAAACACCATTTTTAAACATTTAGTAAAAAAATACATTTGAAAGCTAATTATAATGAAAAATATACACACTTTAGAAGTTTTTGTTTAAAATGCCATGTCAAATAAAGTATTTTTATGCTCAAAATTGGGAAAAATAAATAAATAACATCTTTTTATTTTTTAACATATTTATATAGATTTCGTGTATAAAAATAACATTTAATGTTTTTTCCCTTAACGACTCACATAAAAATGAAAGCCAAAAAGTAAAGCATATAATATGGTAAATAACATAATAGGAAGAATAATCCCCAACAACAATTTATAGATATTATTGTTAATGAAAAATCTCAAAGTCTAAAACTTTACACATTTAACTCATTAATAATAAGTCAAATTGAACATTTTCTTCAAGGACATCTTAAAACTAATCAATACGATCTAATATGTCAAATTCATCACTTTCAACATGTACATTTTCAGTTTCAGAAACTTAACTTTCTTATTGGACATCATTTGACACTTCCATTGGATCTTCTATGTCTTCAATTTGTCTAAAGTGATCTTTTCCAAACAACACTTTTAATGTTGGTTGAGGCTCCTTTGACATTTTTGCCATGTGTTTCATGAAAATCTCATTTTTTTCAAACCCACTTCTTCCATTTGGTCTGGAAGAGATTTATTATTATTAATTCTTTGTTTAATAAAATCACATTGTAGTGTATCATTTTCGATGGATATGCAATTTCTTCATTTATGTAAGCAACATGGTAATGTTGTACCTAATAACCAAATAAACAAAATAGCATAAACAAACATAAATCAATAGCAATAAAGCATTGCAACGTGCTTTCATATTAATTATGTCATAAATATAATATAACCTTGAGAACAAATCCGAAACCCCATCTCATTCGCTTGAAAATGTATCTATAAAATAATTCATTAGTGTTTGTGGCTTTTGATAAATATTTACAATCTTTTAATTCTAATCATTTTCCTACGATATTAGCTTTCTAACCACAACATTACAAGTCAATAATTGACTATACTTGCTTCCATATTTTTCATTGATAAGAATAAGATAATAATAAATTTCTTGTGTCCAACATGCAAGATGTGCTTTCAATATCACTCATAAATGGATAATCTATTGGAACTATGAATATTAGATTTGTGCATGTAAAATAAATAAACAAGAATTCAACTTAACTTGTAAATTATTAAAATTGATATTTAACTTAAAACACTAAAACAATACAACTTATCTCTTATTAATAAAGTTGCTTCTTTGTAACATATCAAGAATAAACCTCCCCAAACAACTCTTGTAGCTCTACGCGTTCGACTCTTCATGGCGGCGCCGACTAGGGTTTAACCATATCCGCATGTTCTCTCTTCACCAGCTCGTGCTACTAGTAGTAACTACCTCTCTCTCGACTTCCAGACTTGGCTTGGTCGACCCTCCCCTCTCAAGTTTGACAGTTTATGCAGCACACAACAACTCTCTAAGCTCTTTGGGATCCATGGTGACGTCCCCTTCTTTGACAACCGCGTCTTCTGTCCTCGGCGGTTCCATTGTGAATGTTGTTCCTATACATGTTGTTGGTGCCTTCTCCCCACTTCCCTTCTCTAGAAATCTTGGTAAGCCCTCTTACAGAGACATTGTGCATTCTTCTTCTAACAGTTTGATGGTTCAAGAAGCTCTGACGATCTCTATTCCTTTGGTGAAAGATGTTGTATCTAAGGAAACAATCTATAGCTCAGATGCTTTGATTTTTCAGTTCATCAGATTGTGGCCATGTCTAGTCAACTTGCACAAATGGATCTCAGATCTTTGGCAACCCAAGATTAAAGGAGAAGCATTTATTTGACCATGTGCAAAAGTGTTCTTTACTGTGATGTTTGATAATGTTCATGATAGGGATATGATATTTAAAGTAGGTCCCTCGTTCTGGGGAAAATCTGGTTTATGCATGAAACCCCAGACCCCTTCCTTTGATCCAGTGAAAGATTCCTTGTCCACGGCTCTGGTTTGGGTTAGACTTCCCAGCTTACCTTTGCACCTTTGGGGTTTACCCTCTCTTCGAGCCATAAAAAATGCTCTTGGGAAATTCGACTACAAAAGTGAGGAAACATAAAATTACAGTACTACCACTTATGCTGGAATATACATGGAAATGGATTTCAGCAAAGGGTTCCTGACTGAAATAATCATGACAGGTGAAATCTCTTCCTGATATCAAAAGATAGATTATGAAAATGTTTCTTTTCATTGCAGAGCTTGTTTTGAAATAGAACATAATGCAACTCATTTCCCGAAAAGATCAAGACAAGCTAAGAAACTCCAACGTAAATAAACTTGGTGGGATGGTGCTAAAGAATAACACCAAATGATTAGCAAGGATGAGCCAAATGCCCCAGATATGCCTATGGATGAGCCCAATTCAAAATAAGAAGAAAACATGGACACCTCTTCCAAAAAGAAAGATGTGGATCCACATAATCCTGTGAAAGATGAAGATATTATCCCTTCGGACTTGCACCAAGAAGCATTAAAAAATCTAGATGTGACACCACAGGATTAGTTAGAATATGATCATTCTACTCCCTCAGATCTAGCTTGAAAGAAAATCTGGGCAGACCAAGCAGAAGAAGGGGAGACCCTTTAACAACATGAACCTCTAGATCAAGGCATGTCGAGAATGGAGGGAGAGGCACTGAAGTCATCGAAAAGAAAAGAATCTTGGACTACAGTAGTTAAGAAGAAATAATCTTCTTCAAGAGCACAATCGATGGTGACAAGAAGTCGAACTCGTAATCCAGTCTAGAAATGTATTGTTTTTGTATCTTGTCGTGTAAGCAATTTGTTAAAATATACTCATACAAGAAATTATGTAATGCAGTTAGTTCGATTACAACCTCCATAAACCTTTTGATGTGTTGTATGACTGCTTTTGTAACCTCAGTTAAATGCTTAAGCTTGTTGAAATTTAGCACTATGTAATAAGTTGTTTGCATCGACACAACCCCTTTTTTATAAATACAATTTCAGTTTCTTTAAAAAAAATAACAAAGTTGCTTATTTGAATTTGATTTACCCTTGAAGTTCGATAAAATTAATCAAGCTTGTGGCTTTAAATGAAAAACCACAAATCTCCAAAGTGGTGACATTGTGACATTTAAACAATAATCACAATCTTATTTCTACATATCTATATCTTCATAAGTTCTAAGTTTCATTGAGTTGAGTGCCACTACAAGATTCATCTCAAAACAATTAAAAACACCTCAAAGTATTTGATCCCTCTCATAAATTGATAAATTCAAATTAAGATCGATCTACATTGATATATGCCTCTCACACACACATAATTCTTTTTAAAACATATGTCTATTTTCTTTTATTCTTATTATTTTAAGAATCCATTATTTAACAAGGTGCATTGATCACATAAAAATGTGAACCACATTATTCATCTTTAAATTGGACTTTTATTATCTTGATAACATATGCATGGGTGATGTATGACATTCATTGAACTGTCAACCACTTATAATCTCTTTTACTTTATTACTCTATGAAAAAAACCTATTGTATACATATTAATCTTTCATCTCTAAATGGTATGGACTTTTAATACATAGATAATACATACATGAATGGTGTATAGAGTTCGTTGAACCTTCAACTGATTATAATCTTTGTTACTTTGCGAAAGAAACATATTGTATAATGTGTGTTATTGTATAGGCATTGCTATTTCGTCTCTAAATGGCATGGAATTTTATTATATTGATAATACATGGATGGATGGAGCGTGATGTTCGTTGAATATTCAACCAACCCCCCCCCCCC
>JASDQU010102020.1:418032-428511 GCA_032191745.1 Picea mariana
AAATCATAATGATATTCATTAAGAGAAGGAATTACATTATGTACATGTTAATAGCATTGGAAAAATATCCAAAAGGATTTTGTAGGTGTCTCATCAACCACAAACTATGGTTATATATTCTACTACAAAAAGGCATATCCCAATTCCAAAATTGTCAAAAATATCTTTTAGAAGGTCTTAGTACTTATTTGATCAAGACAAATTTCTAAATTGTTCATACCCTTTTAGGTATTGGTCCCCACTAGTTCACATTATACGTCCTAAATGAACATCATTTTAATGTCAGGACCTGAAACAGGTTTGTAGACTTTATGATCAAATAAGAAAGCGCAAAAAAATCACTGAAGGTCTGTTAGAAAAACAGGACCGTGGAGCAATAAAATAAAACAAATGCGAAAACAAAACACAGAAGATACACAATACAATAGAGACACAGATTTACGTGGTTCACCCAGTGTGGGCTACGTCCACCAGAGAAATTGCCAGGTCCTTCCTTTATTATTATCCAACATATGAAGGGATACAACCTACAACAAACCTGCTGTAACTTCGTCTTATTTCTCTCACAGTCTCCTATCTCAGAACACAATATTCACCATCCACCATAGCCGCAATACATTTCCCTCATAAAAGAGGGTTGCCTTCTAGGGAAAAAACCCTAATATAATCTCTACCATTAGATCTGTGACCTTATAATGAACGGTCCAGATTTACAATGAAATTACAATATACATTTACAAGGCAATTTTTCCTTCGGGGGCTTCGCCCCCGAACCCCCGCTAGGGGCCCACTTGCCCCCAAACCCCCCAGACCTCGCAAAGGGGGTACCCCCCCTCTGCACTCCCTCGCGTGGAAGAGTGTACATACTTCCAGGGTGTAAATACTTCATGGGGTATAAACACGGCTGAAAGTAAAAGACTTTTGAAGCAGGAAGATAATCAGGCTCCACAACCAACAAAGTAATCATGTAGAATAGAGAGAATTGCCTCTCAATCAAGGATATGAGTAGAGATCTCCTACAATATAGTGTCATCCTTAGGCTCTTTCCATGAACATAAACCAACAACTGGTAAGAGGGAACCTTCAGCCAATTTATATGTATTCTTTTGTTTATATGAGTTGTCTAATAATATAACTTAGATGTCAATATATAAATTTGCATTTCACTTGCGAACATTGACAATTTATTAGTATGTCGAGAGCATTTATTTTCATTAAATCAATTAACAATTGTGTTCTTTAGTAGACATTATAGGTTTTAATGAACTCCTTGGGAGAGAACTATTAACTCTTATTGTGAATTGAATGTTTTAGTTTTAGACCGTCAATCATATTATACAACAACATGATCAAATATCTTGTCTTGTTTGAGATGATATGATAAAAACAATTCTTAATATAATAATCCAACTCGACTATGGCTTCCAAAGTGAGGCCATGGAAAATGGTTTGCTCATTATTATTATTCTTATACCATGCAAATGTATAACATAGTTATCAACTTGACAAGAGCCTACGTAGTTCTTGTTTTTTTAGGGGGTAAAAAATTCTTGAAATTTGACCCCAAATCAAAAAGTGGTGCCAAGAGTATCATCACTTTTTTCTAGGCTATTTTTTTGAACTTTTTTAGTGTTGACATCGAAAAGTTTTTATAGGGGTTTTTTTAATGTTGTTTTTGGTCCCTTTTCAATAAAGATGATATTGGTATCACCACTTTTTTCCAATGGCTATTTTTAAAAATAATTTCATTGTTGATGTAGTAATCATAGCTTGTTTTTATTTTTTCAAGGGTTTTCTTGTTTTTCTTTTTACTTTTAATCGTGATATAGTAGCTCCAGTTTTTTTAAATGTTTATTTTTGTTTTTGTTATATACTTTGTCTTTTAGTGATTCAAGTATTGCCAACCTTTTCTAATGGTTATATTTTAGATTTTTTTTTTAAATAAATGAATGAGCACTTGCTCAAATCCCGCCATAATTTGCTTAGTTCTACAAAAATTAATTGAAAGTTTACCTTGATGTGATAAAAATAAAGAAGAAATTTCATAAAATTTATAAAAACTTTAAAAACTGTGAAAGTAATTGTCTTTAATTTAGCAAAATTTGACCATTTTTTTCCAGCTTACAAATCCCCAGGAAAATCCTCGAGTACTTTCCCTCATTTCGAGGATGGTACTCAGTGTAAACCCACATGGCTATGAACAAAAAGGCTCAAAACCATTACAATAATATACTCGTTAAGAGCTCAACATGTCACTTACAAGAGTTGAACCTGGGTGGGGATGATAACAATCATTCCTCCCACCACCCGAGCTAAACTCAATTGACAAATTTTGTAAAATTCTACTGAAACTTTACCCAATTTTGTCCAAAAATTTCCAAATTTCACTAAATTTCATGAAATTTTATTACATGGAGGGAGGTGCTAATGCCTAGTGTCATCCCTCCACCTTAGGAGATATTCATAACATCACAAAAGTTCACCAAATTTAACCCCATTTCAAGTAATTTTGAGAAATTTTGCACATAGAGGGGTTCTTTTTTTTAATGGGGAGGGTGGTGGTGGGGAAGGTGGGATGCAATGCTATGAATCTCTAATGGGGTGGGGGGTGACTCTGGGCATCACCCCCTTCTCTCCATGAAATAGATTTGGTGAAATTTCAACAAAATTGGGTAACATTTTGCTAAAATTTCACCATTTTTTGCTAAATTAAAGGTAATTCGCTTCTTACTTTTTAAAAACCATTTAAATTTTTTGAAATTTATCCCTTAATTTTATAACCTTACACTTACATTTTGCAGAATTAGGAAATTAAATCAAGACTTGATTCATTGTTCATACATTTCTTTAAAAACATTAAAATCCTAAATATGACTATTAGAAAAATAGGTGATACAAGAATCACAAAAAAATGAAAAACAAAAATAGACGATAAAATAATTTGGAGCTACTATATCACATAAAATAAAAATTAAAATAAGAAAACCCTTTCAAAAATTAAAAAAAAATGTTTTTACTATATTAACACAATTTTTTTTAAGAAAATGCCCCCTAGAAAAAATGGTGATACCAGTATCATCCTTATTCAAAAAATGACCAAAAAACACATTTTGAAACCCCCCTACAAAAACATTTCTACATCAACACTGAAAAGTTCAAAAAATAGCCTTTAAAAAACCCAGTGACATTAGTTGCATGCTCTCTTCCTTGACATCGACACCGATTTAATTAATCATCTCTACTTTGATAATTGTAGTCATGGTTTCCTTCCACTATTGTCTCATTTGGAAAACAAATCCCTCATGTAAATATCGTTAGGGCTTCCAATGAATTGGGGGTTAAAAAACGTTGTTGAAAAGTTATATATATATATATATATATATATATATATATATATATATACTCTCTTCCTCGACATCGACACTAGTTTAATTAATCATCTCTACTTTGATCATTGCAGTCATGATTTCCTTCCACTCGTATAATTTGGAACACAACTCTCTCATGTAAATATTGTTAGGGCTTCCAGTGAATTGGGGGTTGAAAAACGTTGTTGAAAAGTTATATATATATATATATATATGGAGAAGTTGTTTACATGAGAAGGAGGAGGGGGAGAGATGGGTGCATATTGCGAAAACCCTAGCCGTAGGTCACATTGGTGTTCCCTTGCATATGACCTGCAGACTACTACTTTATCTCTGTTCCACTAGTTTCCTTCCCCTTCTATTTTCCATTTTTGGTGGGTGGAGTCTTTATTTTTCAGCTGAGATGGAAAGGGAGGAGGAAAATTTGGACTATACAGGTGACTTCTCGGTTGCACAACCGATTTGGTTAGTGCTAGGTGGACACTTTCCTATGCCGGGTCTGGGGTTGTTTCTTTCAGCTGGCGGAATGGAGGAGGTTAGGTTTACTATTTCCATTCTCGAACCAAAAGTTTAGGGTTGTGGGACTGTCAATGGGCCTGCTAGTGGGGCTTCCCATATTTATCAAGTCCAACTTCTTCTTGGCCAGGGTCTTGCTCTAGGTCCCAATGCAGTGCCCTCTGGAAGTTTCTCTCCTTCCCCTCCTAGGAATCTGATAGAGTTATAATTGTCTATGATGCGAGCTTGTGGATGGAAACATAAAGAGGAGTTTCCACCTACAATTCCCTTTGAGGGTTTATGTCCTTTCAACCCTACTTTATTAGATTTGGATAGAGATTCAAGTTTGATTGGAGGTGGTGATTCTAGGGCGGACGCTCCTTGTATGTGATGGAATCCTCTTTCTACTACTATAGAGCTTGTCCAGCCCTGACTTTCTTTCGGGATCGATCTAAGTGAGTCTTTTTCTTTCGATCCAACATAATTTTTTGTCTCTCCATCTCTGACGACGACTCAAGGTTCTAGAGGGGAGAAATTGCGATAGGGGTTCGCACCTTCTGCTGAGTTCCAAGAAGGACGCTCACGACAACTTCTTATTTGTGGTCCTAGGGAAGGGAAAAAGTCTGCACCTAAAAAGTAGAGAAATAATACAATTATAAATCTGGTTACAAAGCCCAAAAAATTGGCCCTAGGTGACGATATTATGCTACCATAGGTTTCGGAGATGGCAGAGACGGTGGTTGTGGGCCGCACAAACGGGCGTCATCTTGGA
Organism: Picea mariana; assembly: GCA_032191745.1. Taxonomy (NCBI): domain Eukaryota; kingdom Viridiplantae; phylum Streptophyta; class Pinopsida; order Pinales; family Pinaceae; genus Picea; species Picea mariana. The sequence continues at coordinate 422,668 of JASDQU010102020.1, forward strand.
GTAAAGACCTTAAAGGATTGGGTGAAAATGAATTGGTCAAGTCTGATGGACCAACTTCCCTCGATCCATACTTTGTCAAAAGGATGGTTTATGCTAAGATTTGAGAGGTCAATAGATGTAAATAAGGTGCTTAAATCCCCTTGTTGCATTGACTTGATGCTGATACTCTTAAAGAAATGGACACCATTTTTTTATGCGAGCCGTAGAAGAATTGACGAACTTCCCATATGGGTGCGGTTGACTAGACTTCCTACTGAACTTTGGACGGAGAAAGGGTTTGAATGCGTGGGGAATTATCTTGTCACTTACATGGATGCATACATATATTTCATCACATCTGGAAAAATTTCGATGGCTTGCATATTGGTCTCACTAAACTTCAGAAAGGGTTTGGCGGAGGAAATAAAATTATCTTGGGGAGAAAAATATTTTATGCAAAAATTGAATTACGAGGGCATCCCGTTCAGGTGTCATAGGTGCCACAAGCATGGACACAAGGCCATTGACTGCAAACTCCCCATGGTGAATAAAGGGAAAGGCCTTACAAAGTATTTGCAGAAAAATAGGGGTGTGTCTTAGCTGGGGGAGGTCCTGACAACACCAACATTGAAGCAAGGTAGGGTTGGAGAAAATGATGGCAGGGAGAGACATAAGTTATCTAGAAATGACCACCATTCTAGGTACATGCCATCTCCCTCTTGCTCAGAATCAGGTTCATGCCCTGGACAGATCCTTCCAGAGCTCTCTCGTTCCTCTACAAGATTGCTTCAATAGGGCATTGCTTCACATCTGGGTATGTCGCCACATTCCCTCCCCTCTTTAATTTTTTTGTTTCAGTCTTTATCTTTGTTAGTTAAAAACTGGGCAGGATATTGAAATAATGTCCCCTTTTCCCCAGAGTTTTCCACTAGTATTCTATACTCACCTACTGATCCACCCCTTGCAAAGCTATCCTTTTCACATGTCTCGGTCCTAGGTCCCCCTCCCTTAGATAATTTGAGCCTTGATTCAATAAAATATTTGGAGGAATATTTGGTGGTTTATCAACTGAGAAACATGCACATTCCAACCCTTGGGGAATTTTTACAAAAGTTTGAGGGCCTGGGCTCGAACCCTTCGCCATGTTCCAGTGGAAAGGGTAGGGCGAGAAAATCCTTTCTATCAAAAGCATAATCTAGGGCTGCCATGGATATGGCAGAAGGTCGACAAATCTCCATTACTGGGGCCCTTAGAGCATGAAAAACCCTGGAGGGGGTTTCAAAATGAAAGTACTCTCTTTTAACTGTAGGGGTGTGGTGAGCCCATCGAAGAAAATTTCCCTCCATATGCTGGTGGAGTCAACTCAGCCAAACATCTTGTTGCTTCAGGAAACTTTGGGTGATTCAAACTTTGTCACACCTCTTCTGGAGAGATTATTCAAAGGATGGAATTTCTTTGGTTTGGATGCAAAAGGAAACTCGAGGGGTTTAGCCATTGGCTGGTACATTAGATCTGTCAAGGTTTTAAACTCTTGGGGTTTTAATTCAAGGATTGGTGTGTCAAATTGTGTGGAGGAGTTGGGCAGGAGTTTCATGATTCTCAATGTTTACGACCCTTATCAAGAGCGCATCCAATTATGGGACAACCTTCTCAACAAATCATTCTTGAAAAAATAGGATCCTATTTTAGGGGGAGACCTAAACTTCTCATTGGGAACAACTGAATCTTGGGGTCAAAGAGCTATCCCATATGCTCTAACAGATTATTTTAGTCATAAGTTGGGAGAATTGGGCTTATTGGACATCGCCCCCACAAAAATAAGCCCAACTTGGAGAAACAAAAGGATAGGGGAATATTACATTTCCAAAAGATTAGATCATTTTCTAATATCAGAAGCTTTGGTGGAGTCTCCTTTATTATTTAGACAATGGGTGGGTTCAGGAGGAGAGTCAGATCATCATCCATTTTTTTTGGAGGTAGCAGGAAGATCGAAAAAACGAGCTAGACCTTTCAAATTTAACTCAGCTTGGCTGAAGGAGGAGGAATTCCTATACCTTGTAAATGAGATATGGACTCCATTACACCACGAATATCGAGCTGCTATACAGTTTGCTCGGAACCTAAAAAAGTTAAAAAAGGCTATGGTTGAATGGGATTGAAAGAAAAAACAATAGGATGAGCAGGAGCTAATAAATATTGAAGCTTCCCTACAATCTATATATTATTAGGAGGGTGGAGGATTTGCCTCTACTGAAATCAAAGAGGCTCTTTCAGGGTTAGAAAAGAAGAGAAGACAACTCATGGAAGAAAAAGAAGCAGAGTGGAGGTTAACGAGCAGAACTTTGTGGTTACAAAGCGGGGACGAAAACATAAAATATTTTCAGGCTTATGCTAAAGGGAGAAAAATGGAAAACACCATTTGGAGCCTTAAGAACTCCACAGGTCGTCAATTATCTTCTTTTGAGGATTTGGCATAGTTGGGTTCCAGTCATTTCAAGAACTTATTCAAATCTGATGGGCGGGTCACTAGAGGTGCCATTATTCAAATGGCCCTTTATTTTCCTAGGTTTGTGGAAGAGGATGATAACAGGGCGCTCATGGAAATGGTCATAGAAGAAGAGCTCAAAGAGGTTCTCCATAGCTTCTAAAATGATAAGAGCCTGGGAGCAGACGGGTGGTCAATGGATATATTTGTGGGACTTTACAACATTATTGGGAAAGACATCCTCGGGGTGGTAGAGGAGTCTCAGATAAATGGTGACATTCACTCCCCATTAAATTCCACTTTCATTGCTCTCATCCCTAAAAAGGATGATCCACAATCCCTTAAGACTTTAGGCCTATCTCTTTGTGCAACAACATATGCAAGGTGGTGGCTAAGATTATCAACAAAAGGATAAAACCCTTCCTTTCTAATTCAGTTTCACAGTAACAATTTGGTTTTTTGGAAGGAAGACAAATCTATGAAGCCATAAGAGTGGCACAAGAGGCCTTGAACAACCTAAAATATCGGAATACAAAAGGGGCAATAATCAAGATTGATCTTTCAAAATCCTATGATAGAGTCATTTGGATTTACTTACGGATGCTCCTAACTCACCTGTGGTTTGAAATTGCTTTCATAAATTAGATTATGAGTTGTATTATGATTGTTTATTTTTTTGTTCTCATAAATGGAGTAGCCTCACCTTTGTTCTCAACAAAACGAGGAATCATGAAAGGATTCCCCTTATCTCCTCTTTTTTTTCTATTGGTAGCAGAAGGCCTCAACATGGCCATTGGTGAAGCCAAATCCAGAGGTGATTTCCAAGGCATTTCTATTTCCCCTACACTAAGGATTTCACATCTAATTTTTGTGGATGACATCTTGATTTTTTGTTGTGGTATGAGGGGAGATGCAGATAAATTAAGTGCTATTTTGGACCTTTTTGGTCGTGCTACATGAATGTAGATAAATGGCCAAAAATCCACTCTATCCGCCCACTTAATGGATGAGGAATAAAATGTTATGTACAAGGAACATTTTCTTTATGAGTTTATACCTTTTGATGAAGGCATGAAGTATCCAGGCTTCCATCTAAAACCAAACAATTACAAAAAGGAGGATTGGGGTTGGCTTGTTGCAAAATTATAAAAGAGATTGAAGTCATGGAGTTTCCGTTGGATTTCTAGATTGGGGATATTGGTCTTAGTAAAGTTGGTTTTGGAAGCTATCTCAGTCTACTGGATTTTGTTGGCATGGGTTCCAAAAGGAACGTTGGAGAATATTTGGTGGACCTATTTCAGATTTCTATGGGCTAGTTCAAAAGACCAGTTTGTAATGCCTTGGGTAAAATGGGAGATGTTGGCAGTACCCAAGTTATTGGGGGGGTGAGGTTTGAAAAATATACATCATTTTTCTAAGGCCTTGGCAATCAAAGTGGGATGAAGGTTGATCACTACAAAAATACTATGGAAAAAAGTGGTTACTCAGAAATAAGTTAGGCCATACACGATGGAAGAATGGATTAGAAGACCTATAAAGGAGACCTCTAATTGCAGTATTATATGGAAATCCCTTATAAAATCATTTTCAGTAGTGGGAGAAAGACTGGCTTGACACATTGGAAAGGGAACGAGAGTCAGAATTCTCCTAGATCCTTGGCCAAGTAGTGGAATAAGTCACCTACTCCCCCCATTTTTTATATAAATCCTCCACTACCTGGGACTGTTCTACCTTGCTCGGATTTTCGACATGAACAAAACTACAGTTTGGGGTCAAGTATGGAAAGATTCAATACACCTGGGTTTGGAAGAGGAATTTGCAGACACGTGGGTAGACCACATCAAAGCACTCAAAATGGGGCACATTCGTATTACAGATAAGGAGGATGAACTTGTCTGACAACATAATCCTTATGGGGTTTATACACCAAAAGAAGGCTACACCCAAATCAATATTGATCTTCTCCAAAAAGAACCCTCTTGGTGGTGGAAAGGGGTATGGAAAGTAAAATTCCCTCTCAAATATTGCATCTTTTTATGGCGTTTAATAAAAAACAAGGTGCCAACATGGGACATAATGAAGAAAAGACGCTTGGAGGGTCCGGGATGGTGCTCTCTTTGTAGGGATGATGAGGAGTCCATCACTCACTTGTTCCTCAATTGTCCTTTTTTTAAACAGATCTAGATACAGTTTTCTATAGCAATAAGAATGGATTGCAAGTGGCAAGGTCAAAACATATAAGAGGCTTGGAGGCCGTGGGTACAAGAACCCAATAATCATAACATCAAAGCTCTCCCTCTACTTATAAATTGGGGGGTCTGGCTGGCTCAGAACTCTGCTATACTCAACGATAAATCATTCATTCTAGAACACATTGTTGAATAAAGTATCAACATCCTTTCACACTTCCCACAACGGAAAGAATCCCCCCAGTGCGGTCCGTGGAGACAAAATCTGTGGATCAATATCGACCATGGGCTTATTTTGACAGGGCATCACAAAATGATGGACAATTATGTAGAGGAGGTGTTGTCCTTCATCTCTCAACTTCTCACGTCTTCCACATAAAAATGGGACTGGGACCAGGGACAAACAACTATGTTGAACTGATGGCTTTAAAATTGCTTCTCACCTTTGATGCGGAAAAAGGGATATCCAATCTTCAAATCTTTGGTGACTCTATGGTGATAATAAATTGGATCAAGAAATCTCAATTTTGTCATAACATTAAGATTCTTCCACTAATTGAAGAGGTTTTTATTATCTTGGGTACTTGTATAAATTTCTCTATCCGTCATGTCTACAGGGAGCGGAACATGGCAACAGACAAACTCTCTAAAGAAGGTCTTCTCTTGTATTATGGGCAATGGAAAATAATGGAATCAAGGGATGGCTCACATTTTGAATACTATCATAGGACATTTATAGATATTCTAGGACCCGACGACCCTGGTCCTCACTCTTGATTTTCCCGATAAGACTTGGAGACTTTTAGATTGAAATACTGTTATTATCATATATAGTTATAAATTTTTTTGCTGACAATCAGTTGAAATAACAGTTTATGGTATACTACTTCTATGTTTTGAGGGAATGGATTTCCTATGTTTTTTGGGCACAAACATTATCATGTTACAGTTCCAATTTGAGTTTCTATTGGAGGTCTCCCCTTCTCGAGGAAAACTGATCAACATTTCTTGAGGCTGGCATTATTACTATAGCACTATCTTCATTGTCCGCAAGCAGTTGTGGGAGGTAGAGTCAATTGTGCTCTACATATTTGAATTTTATATGCCCAGGCTCTCCTAGCTGTGAGAGGTTTGGTAGATTAAATGCATGTTTGGCCTGCTTTCTTCAGAATGCAATTTTTTTTTCTCCTT
>JASDQU010102020.1:428623-509908 GCA_032191745.1 Picea mariana
ATATATATATATATATATATATATATATATATATATATATATATATATATATATATATATATATATTTCCTCAGAAAAAGTGTAATTTTATTTCATATAGAAATGAAAATTACACTCTGTAGATGCATATTCATATGCATTTGTTGGAAAAAAAACCAAGCGGGACCTTGGTGTCAGTGAGGCAACACCACAAAGGGGCTGTAGTCAAACTATTTCAAAACACATATACAAAGGTGTCCATCCTTGTACATTCGGATACCATATAGCGTTGGTAATACTATACCAAAAAGGTTGGTTTAATGGTTTTGTTTGCAACAATATTGATATTTTAGGCCACGATTTTAAAAATGTTGCAATTTTAAACCCGAAAAAATGGTTCTCTTTGTAGCACCAATTTTCAATTCGAGGGTTGATTTGAAGATTTTGGTTGCAACGATACTAGTTGTTAAAGCCATGGTTTAAAAAAGGTTGTAATTTTAACCTTGAAAAAAATGGTGCTACTAGCAACACCACTTTTCAATTTAAGTATTGATTTTGAAGTTTTTGTTAACAACATTTCAAGTTTTAAAGGCCATGGTTTCAAAAGGTTCTAATTTTAACTCCATAAGAAAAGAATGCTAATGGTAACACCACTTTTCATTTTGAGGGTTGGTTTTGGTGTTTTTGATGGAAAAATATGGGTTATTAAGGACAGAGTTCTTGTTTTGACATCATAAATATCACAAAGTTGGTAACTGTGTTTTGTATTTAATTTTATTTATTGGAATGGACAAAACAAGATAAAATGCTTAGTTGTATTATATTACGTATCTAAATTTGTGGTTAAAAATGGAGTAAAAATCCCCATTCTACTAATGGTTTCATTTGTGTCAATTTGTGTGGTTAATTATGCAATTTAAATGTGAGTATTAATTAATAGCTTCTTGCAATTTGAACATGGTTATTTCATTTCTAGGTTTTGTATAGCCTATGTAATATGAACATGTCAAATTATTTAAGTGGGAATTATAATGGAATTATTCATTAGTTCCATATGAGCTAAAAGTTCTAACGTTAAGAATGTGGGTTTTATTGATTTTTTATTTTATTTAACTACTTATTTTTGAGTCAATTCAGTATAGTCCAAGTGGTTGTGAGAAGGAGTGCTATACTCCCCACCCAAGTTCAATTCCTGCAATTTACATGTTGAGATCCTGATGACTATATTGTTGTAATGGCCTTAAGCCTTGTGTTGACAAAGCCTTGGGCTTCTATAGAATCCATTTTACCCTGGGTACCATCCTCAAAATGAGGGGAAATGCTTGATGCGTTTCCCTAGGAAATGTATTAAAAAAAAACTACTTAATTTAAAATAAATGGGGTGAAGAGAAATTAGTAATTTAGTTTATTAAATTACTATTTTCCTTATCATAACCCTAGAAGCAAGTTATAAAGGTGAACAAGGAAAGGAAAGCTATCTTTTTGTCACTCTTTGTTTGTAGAATGAAGGAGTGGAGTGAGTGAGGAGATGGATTTAATCATCTTCCTCATCTTCCTCCTCCACTTGGAATCAAGGGTTCCATCCTTGGCATGGAAGAAGCCCTCCCATGTAGCTTCTTTGCTTTTATTGTAGTGGTTTGTTTGTTTATTAAATGTAGTAGATGCTAATGGAAAGGGAGGAGGAGGAGAAATCCTTCATGTATATTCTTTTTCTTTATTGCTTAAATCTACCCATAGAAGTAGTACAGTTTTATCATTCATGCATAAATGAATGAGCATAACCCTCCTTGATCATTAATATGTGTATTTATGAAGATCTAAATAGGCCCTCCTTGATAAATATATTTGTTTTATTTTGTAAGAAAGACCACAACCCTCCATTGGCTTTATCATTACATTGTTTATATTTGTGTAGATCCAAGTCATGCCCATTATTTATCCTTCCTTAAAACTCTAGATTTGCAATTTGTTATGGGATACTCCATAAATAGAAGTATACAAAAATCACAAGGACACTACTTTGGCATATTTTGGTCTTTTATATTTTTCTAATTTTTGGGTCATTTGTATCCTTTGGGTTGTGGTTTAGTGGTTAGGATGGGTCACTACCATGTAGGCAACCCAAGTAGAAATCCGTGTGAGTATAGAACCCGTGTGTGTGTGAGGGGGGGTTTTTGATCTCCTAGGGTTTGTTTCCCTTCGTCAACAAAGGGTCTTAACACATGTCTAGAGCCAAATTAATTTAAGTGGATGTTAATAAGAAAGTTTTGTTAAAATAAGAGCAAATTCAACAAAGCAACTTAATCCATGCCCTTTTGGAATGATGATATGCATGTGGCAAGTGAGGTTATCTAATTTAAAGATTAGAACATGGTTGTTTACTTTAAAATTAAGAGAAGTAATATCTATAAAGAAACTTGAAGAGAGATTGAAGAAATGCTTATGAACCCCACTACAAATTGCTTGGAGATCCAAAGATCCTTTGTTGTGGCATCCAAAAAGAAAATTTATATTGATTCCATTAGAATTATGCATTTATGCCACAATTATCATCGGTTTACAAAGATGGTATACTATGTATACCCACTAAAAGTTTTCCATATATTGAAACAAAATAATATACAATGTGACCAGATAGTTATATCCAGTGAAACCACATTTTATAAACAAAAACAATTCGATTAGCCTTGGAATTTGAGTTTTGGAAACTTTGATGAGAGATAGCTCTTCTCTATGGACATCCATACATGGTATATAATTGATATACAATCATAGGTCCAACATAATGGTGTCATGTCCAAAAATAAGAGAATTGAACGAAGAAATTAATTCATCTATCAATGGTGAAACTCAAGAAGACTTCCAAATGTATTGTCAACCACCTTTAAAAAATGCTTCAATGTAAAGTCTAAATGGAATTCCAACATTCTCCCCAAAATAGATTAATTCCATTGCTCTTACTATAACCATGTGTAGAGTAATATATATACACAAAATTAGTTGGCTCTACCATGGTCATAAGTGACCATTTAATGAAAACCACGTCCATCGTGTAGCATCCATTCAAGCCTTTAAGGCAAGTAGGGAAGATTAAAATTTTATAACATCCCAGAATCTATAAGGGGTGTTTTGATTTACTATAGCCAAAATATAATCAATTTGGATTCTAGGTAGATGTAAAAGAGTAATCCAAACAACCTCTTAAAGTTCTCATATTCCGCAATCATTAATCCCAATTATTTAAGTCAAATTGATAAAACAAAAAAAAATATTAGTAAAGACAACCAAACAAGAAGCAAATAACAATTATGAAAGTTGCATACGAGTTAACCATATCCCTTGCGCATGGCACAAATGTAGCAAACTCTACCGTACAACTATGATTATAAAATGTTTATAATGCAAACAAAACACCCTTTCCCATGTTATAATCTACAAGTAAACAATTCATTGATGATGAAGATTACCATCCATTAAACCTAACTTTTCTTTATTGGACCTTAATTATAAATTTGAAGTTTAATTGATTTGCTTTAACGTTTTGTTTCTATCATCGAAAAGATCACAAATAAAATTTCCTAGCCCACTTTGGTTTTCACAAGTTAATAAGTTATGAAGATAACTAGTGCTACAAATATTATAGAATTGAGCTCTAATGTGTACATAGGAAGGACATTCTAAGGGAAAGTGTTTTTCACACTCTACTTTCTTAGTATCACAAAGATTGCAAACTCTTTCTTCCCTTAGCATTTTGGGTCAATCCAACACCTAGTTTCACTACGAAGCTTGTGAGAGTTCATTATTATTTTAACAATGTTAATTTTCTTCTTTAAGCTAGCAATAGCAAAAATATAGTTTTGATCTTTTAATTTGGGGTTAATGGTCTATTTGTAGTACATTAGCTTTCTCTTATTCTCTATTTCTTCATGGAACCCTAATTATTTCTCTTTAGATCTACTTGTGATAGCAATACTTTTGATATTATCAATATTTTGAAGAATGACCACCTCTTGAATCCTCCAATAGTTTAGCTAGGAAACAACATCCTTATGGCATCTTCTCTTAAGCCTTAAGTGTCTTTTATTGGAATTCAAAGCAATTTTAGGATGCATTTATCCTTCAATTTAATTATCTTATACTTATATATGAGGTGCTATAATGACCCCAATGGGAGTATATGTGGAGTTGAATGTATATGTAATATGGGTTTACCTAATAGGGGCCTCACATGTACAATGGGTGAGAGTATGTATGTTTTTTTTCCAAGTAAAACCTCATGGGGAAAACCTAGGGATGCTTCCCACATTCATGGATGGCATCTCTAATAAGACCATCGGTGTAAACTAGTGCACCTTACCCAGAAGATCAAATCAAGCACTTGTTAGCATATAACTAGTAAAATGCCTAAAAACGTTAGCAATAATTAGTTGACCTAATCCCTTGGACTTGGGTGAGAATATGCACATATATATGTCAATAGAGTCACTATTGGGGACATGAACTTTTGATTTTGATATGTGGATGTAACGAGATTATTTGGAGGAGGTTCTCCTCATGAATAAGAAGTTATTGTGTAAATAATATCTGTTATCACTTTGGGAGTTGTGCTTCATGATCATACTTGGTGTACATTGTGTATGTTCTAGTTTATCATGATATTTTGAGTATTTGGTGTTGAATTTTGTAACTATGGTCGGTCTTCATAATGTATATTTGTTTGGTCTCAAAAGATTTGTAAAACATATTTAAATGCTTGAGACACAAGGAAAATTATTTTTGAGTCAAGTCCTCCCTCGAAATTTTAAGGGGGAAAGTTTGAATTTGTAAAAATGAATTTTTGGCTCCAAGTTGTACAAGTTGGCCCAAATTATTGAAGATAACCCAGTGTAAAGTCAACCCCAACATAATTGACAAGTCGGCCCCAAAACTGAGTGACAAATTAGTATAAATAAAGGCATTGGCCTTCTCATTTACACACAACAATTCGCCTTCCTCATAAGAGCAATTGCAACTACAAATGTTCGTTGGTTTCTTGAGCAACTGGGCATCTCAAGAAAAGATCTCTTGATATCTGTTTTTATTTCTTCTTTCTCCTCTCTCCAGTTCACACAAGTGACTTCTCTCTCTCTCTCTCTCTCTCTCTCTCTCTCTCTCTCTCTCTCTCTGTTTGTAATGCAAATCTTTATGTAGCTGGTGAACTCTCTCTTCTTCCTATGAGGTTGTGTTGATGGGCGTTTATGACACACGGTCAATGGGAAGGGAAGATCTGGTCCGGGGTTGTCTATTTAACCCAAGTTGTTTGGTATAATCTACCCTGACGGGTTTTATGGCTCCGTTAGTCAACTAAGATCCTAAAACAACTAAAATATGTGGACTAACTAAAGATACAACTCTAACAATCAACACTTTTATTACAAATGCTTAACTAACAATGTTTATGTACAATAGTTATATACAACTTACAAGGTTTAAGCAAAGCCTTATGAACCCAAGTAAATTTTCTTGATTCTTTTTTTTTTTTTTTCTGTCCCTCACCACCAATGGGATTTAGATAAAGATCAGAGAGTAAACTGAATAATTTCCGATCTGGAATCTTTTTTGGGTCCCTTTCTATCATTGTATCAATGTGGATTACCCTCATAAATAACAATAGAGCTTTTTCAAGCATTTGTAATTCGTAGTCTCATTGGACGACATATTGCTCCCGACCTAAGAGCTGCTAAAAGTATGATTCGAGATAAGGGACCCATTGTATGGGAAGTACTTCAAGATGTTATGCAAGGACATCCCGTATTGTTGAATCGAGCACCTACCTTGCACAGATTAGGAATACAAGCGTAAATAATTGTTTTAAGATAATGTATCTAAACAAGATTAAATATAAACAAAATTATTCTATTACTCTAAATACCAAACTAATAAAGAATGAATGAATAATATTGTAAATGATATAATGTGTTAGCGTTAGAAGTCACTCCTGGATTGTGACAGGAGCAGAGCCCAACGCCCATCAGTTTATGTCATGAATAAATTTAATGGGTGATCGAATGGGTAGAGACCCATGAAGGTATCACTCTAACTCAGGGACTAGGCTTGGTATGTAAAAAACAAAGGAGGTCTTGATCTAACTTCCGTTAGTGAGTTGATAGTAAAATGACCAGGGGGAAGACTTGGTGAGATGAGTAAGCAAGACTGCCTCGGGCATCAGGCCTTTCAACAGCTCGAGGAAGAAAAGCTCAGAATACAAGATCCTCTTGGTTCTGAGTTTCGGGGAACTGAAGGGTAACTTGATTGGATCCTCCAATTCCAAATCATTCAGCGTTGAGAAAATACAAGAACTGATTAGAGACAATACAACTATTACAGTGATCCAACCTACATCATCCTATAACAGCGCAACTCGACTGGATCCTCCAATTCCAAGCTGTTCTAATACAGTGTAAACAAAGAGATGGAAAGAAGCTGACATTCATAAGGCAAGAAGTTTCAAGTGCCAATACATAACCAGAGCAACTAGTGCTTCATTAAAACTTTACAATCGGGAGCCTAGCTCAACCATCGATAGATTACAAAAATGGTGAAAACGCCTACATATACTCAAAACAAAACAACAACAACGAAAACGAGACACTGCATTAAAAACATTGCATCTGCATGTCTTCTGGCAGTCTGTGCATGTAGACTTTGGACGATCGTGCACTTATGACAGACGCAATCAGACTCTTGACTGTCCTGCAGATGAATCGACATGCTTTTAATTCTTTGCCGAACTTTCCATTTATGTCGGAGACGATGTCTAACCACCTCCAACAACTTCAATAACTGCTTTCTTGGGATCAGGAACAATCCGGGTCAACTTTTCCCTCTGGGACGTGGAGGTCTTCTCATGGCGCCACCTGGATCAGCTGAACGGTCTAATGGATAGGTCATGGAGGATCTGGTGTGCTTGATGTGTAATGGGGAAAGGGAGTGATCACAGAAACAACAGGGGTTAGACACACGGCAAGAAGAAAGGGTGAAGATGACGAGATATAATGGTAATGGGGGACACATTATTTATGGGAGGCTGACGTGGAAGGGAGTGGGACAGATGTCAGAGGACGAGGAGGGGCCAAAGGGAACGGGCCCTGTCATGCAGTCAAGTGGAGAACAGATGGCAGGGGAGGAAACGATAGAGAAGGTGACACGACAGGAAGGGGGCCCCACGTCATTACCACACCATTCCGGACCCCCCCCTCCCACCCCTATTAAAGGAAGAATGGCAGAGGGGGTCTGGAATCGCTTGAGCGCCGTCAATCTAGGCTCCTCAATCTCGACCGTTTGAGAGATGCGCGCCCAATTCCGGACCCCCCCCGTTAAAGACAGAATGGCGAGGGGGCTCCAGAATGAAACCTCAGCCGCAGATCTAGGTGGGCAGATCTCGATCGTCCGAAACTTCTTGCTTATTAAAATGACGCGCCCACCCTCAAACTTTGGAAAAAATGGATTTTCCGGATCTCTTTCTTTGCCCAAGGGGACGCCTCTTTCAGGAGAGCACCCCCTACATGATTATGTGCTAACATTAGGCTCCATGGGGGACGGCACGCCCCCTGCGGGCTGCCGAGAACTCTTTTGCAGCTTCAGTGCCTTGCTGTTGGGCTATGGAGTCATTATTTAAAACTTAAAGATAAAAGAAAAACAATATATACAACCACAGATGAGCCATGTGCGGCTCAAGAAAAACATCCTTTCAGAAAATGCCCATTCACAGGGCCATTGAAAACTTCTTGATCCTTCAAATCTCGCAACCTGTAGGTATTATTTGAAAATACTTCAGATATTTTGAAGGGCCCGACCCATAGGGCTTCAAATTTGCCGTGTTTGCCCTTGTCTTGTTTAGGAGCATCCCATTGCAGCACCAAGTCTCCTATCTGAAACTCTTCCTTCTTGGCCTTTTTGTCAAAAGCCTGCTTGATCTTCTACTGATGGTCCTGAATTCTATTAATTACCTGCTCTCTGGCTTGCTGGACCTCTACCAGTTGATGAATTCTTCTGATCATATCATCAGGCTCTTCTTGATAATCCTGGAAGAACTTTGCTACAGGAATGGCTAGCTGAGAAGGGAAAACAACTTCTGCTCCATAAACCAATTGGAAAGGGGAGATGCCTATAGATCTCTTTGTGGTCACTCGATCGGCCCATAGAGTGAATTTCAACTTTGAATCCCAGGCCTTTTTGTTGTCCTCCAATAGTCTTTTGATTATCCTTATCAGGCTTTTGTTGGAGGACTTTGCTAAACCATTTCCCTAGGGATAGTATGGGGTGGAGTGAATCCGTTTGATTTCGAATTGCTCACAGAACTTGGCTAACGGCTCAGCCTTGAAAGAGGCTGCGTTATTAGTGACAATTTTGTTTGGGCAGCCGAATCTTGTGATGAGGTCTTCCAGGAATCCAATGATTACCTTGTGGGAAGCACTCCTGGTGGGAATGGCTTCTATCCACTTAGTAAAGAAATCCATGGCAGTTACGATCCATCTGTGCTGCCCACTGGAAGCAGGGTGGATTTCTCCAATAAAATCTAGGCCCCATTGCTGGAAAGGTTTCGAAACAATTACAGAATTTAAAGGCAGAGATTTAAGCTGTTGCTTTCCTGAAAACCTTTGGCATTTGATGCAGGCTCTAACCTTTCTGCATACGTCAGTGAATGAGGTGGGCCAGTAGTACCTAGCCCTGAGGATTTTGTAGGCTGTGGTCTTCCATAAATGATGCCCTCCACATAGGCTGCTGTGAAATTCAACAATGATCCTGTCAGCCTCTTGTGGATTCATACATTTCAAAAGCACCCCCAGGGGGTCTTTCCAATATAAAACTCGATCGACAAGGAAGTATCTGACTGCTTTGAGCTTCAGAGCTCTTGCCTTGTTTCTTTGCAGGCCATTTGGAGGCCGCAACTCTTGCAGAAAATATATGACATCCTTATACCAAGGACATCAAGCCAACATGGGTTCTACTTGAGGGTCCACATCAGATAGTTGATCCTGCTGATTTCCTGAGCATTCATTGATGAAACCTACCCCCAAAGCTTTGTAATTTTCTTCAGCCAACAGCTTGGCTAAACCTTGACCTTTGATTAATTTGGTAGGCCTTATTTCTAAGTCAAACTCAAGGATCTTGGCTATCCACTTACTCCTCCTCCCGTCTATATCAGGCTGAATAAGAATGTCCTTAATAGCGACCAAGGGGACATAGGCAATGATATTCGACTGCAGAACATAGGTTCTAAAAGCTTTGAGAGCCTTTACCAGGGCATAGGCCTGCTTCTCCATAATGTCGTACCTAATCTCGTCATCCCTTAGGGCTCTGTTAAAATAGGTAATAGGCTGCTCTAGCCCGGCCTCGTTTGTCTATAATAAAACAACAGCCACCATGTCAGATAAGGCAAAGGAGAAAATAAGGAAATCCTTTGAGTAATCGAGACTGATAAGCACAGGAGCTTCTGTCAAGGCCTTCTTTATCTGCTCAAAGGAATTTCGAGATTCAGAGGTCCACCTCACTTCATTTTCCTTTCTCAACATGGCTGTTATAAGCTTTACCACCTCAGCAAAGTTAGAAACAAACCTCCTTAGAAAATTAATCTTACCAAGGAAAGACTGGACTTCTTTCCTGGATCTTGGGATTGCCAAAGCTTGGATTGCTTCAACTCTACTAGGATCAATTTTGACTCCTTCCGCTGATACTATATGGCCCAATAACCTTCCCTCCTTCATGGCGAACAAAGATTTTTTGGGATTCAATGAAAGGCCAAAACTCCCGCATTTCAGAAAAACTTTCCTGAGATGACAACAATGTTCTTTATCAGATTTGGAAAAGACTGTTATGTCGTCCAGATAGATGACCACAAACTTATCCTTTTCCCCAATGAAAGCTATGTCCATGGCTCGTTGAAACGTTGCCCCTGCATTCATCAATCCAAAAAGCATTTTAGCATACATGAATGTGCCCCATGGAGTGGTAAATGCCATCTTCTCCCTGTCCTCAGGCAGAACATAGATTTGATTGTAGCCAGAGAAGCCATCAATCATGGATATCCTGGATGCTCCTGTTACCCTCTGCAATATATGTTCCATCTTTGGCAAGGGGTAATTGTCCTTCCGTGAGCTCCTATTCAGGTTTCTAAAATCTACACAGAACTTGATTTCTCCATCCTTCTTCTTTACTGGGACCAAATTGGCCACCCACTTTGAATATCTTAATGGCACGATGATCTGGGCATGTAGCAACTTCTTCACTTCTCTCTCCATGATAGGCAACAACATAGGATTGATCTGTCTTAGCTTCTGCCTAAATGGCTTCACCTCCTTTTTCAACGAGATTTTATGCTCAATGATGGAAGTGTCATATGTTTTGAGATCCTCATAGGTCCAAGCGAAAACATCAGCAAACTCCCTCAATAGTTCAGCGTATTCAGCCCTCTGTTCCTTTGTCAGACTCCTTGATACTCTAACAAACTTGGGTTCATTCTCGGTGCCAATGTTGCACTGAGTTGTATCAGCATTATCCTCCGAGATTTTCCCTTTTAATGCCACATCATTTCTACCAAAAATCCTTTCCAAAGGAACCAATCCTCTTGGAATATGATTGCTGGGCAGCTGCACAATGTCACTCTCTGCAATCTTACTCAGAAAATTACCACCATCAGACCTTTCTTCAGAAACAGAGTCTTGGTCAATATGCATCTCCGAAATATCTTCAACAGTCTCCAAGAATATTTTGATCTCAAGATCATCCTCGAACACCTTCCAATGTTTGACATTGTCAGGTATGGAGGGCCTGTATTTTACTTCTACATCATATATGAATTTAGGTGGCAAAGGCACTTTGAAATTACTTGCTGATGTAGCCAAGGAATCTGCCACTGTGTTTTTCTCTCTTGGGACGAAAGAAATGTTAAATGCTGAGAAGAAACTGTCGATTAGGTCCCATACCTCATTTCTGTAATTCCTGAGTCGAGGGTGCTTGGCTTGATAAGCGTTTCTGATCTGCTGGACTATCAACTCTGCATCTCCGAACACTGCTACCTCATGAATTCCCATTTCCTTTGCAGCTCTTAATCCTAGAACAAGAGCTTCATATTCTGCCACATTGTTGGTTGTTTCAAATTCTAGCTTGTATGACAGAGATATGGTTTCTTGAGCAGGTGACACAAAAAATACTCCGACACCAGTGCCTTCCCTGGAAAAGGCTCCATCAAAAAACATTTTCCAGACAGAGGTGATGGGGGAAGAAAATTCATGAGAAGTGGTGGGTTGCTTTCTGAGTTTTAGAAGAGGCTCATGGGCATTAGTGAGTTGCAGCAGACTGGAACCTAAATCAGTATCAAGGGCAAAGATAGGATGGTTGGTAGGATTGGCTTCGTCACTGATTATATAGGCCAGCTGGGCTTCTCTGTATAGTCTCCTATGTTCCCCTCTGAACACTGGAATAGTAGCATAGGTTAGGTCCATCTGCAGAGTTCCCCCCAGTCTTTTTATCCAAGATCTTGATAACAACATACCAAACTTGGGGGGGACATCGGCCACTACAATGTCCATAACCACACTTTTCATGGGCAATTGAAACAAGGTTACGACCAGGTCTTTGATGACTCCTAGGCATTGAACTTTCCTAGAGTCAAAGGAATAGAGGTCATGATAGGCTCTGGTGACTTCTAGTCCTAATTCTTCCATGACAGTTTTGGGCATAAGGTTGTGGGAAGCCCCTGAATCCATCAAACAGTTGTGCAGTACCTTGTCATGTATGTTCAAGGATGTGTAGAAGGGAGGGGATGAATCATTCTTGTCTTCTACCATAGGACCTAGAATGAATGCAAGATTTTCATCTTGCAAATTGATGGAGTTTGAGGGAAGGCATGAGGCTTCAGGTTGTAATAGCTCAAAGAGGCGTTTTTTGAACACTTCATGTTTGATCAGTTTGGAGAGGGGCACATGGATTCTAATTTTCTGAATTTCATGCTCAAAGTTAAAAGAAGATGTAAGATTTGGGATTTCTCTTACTTCAGGAACATGACTTTGGACCATTGGAGAGAGGGGTTGGGCCTTCTTACCTTCATTGTTGTCTGCAACTTCATTAGCCAGTTTCTCTATTCTAGTGAACTGCTCAGGAACATCAGGTGCTCCTAGCTTTTTCTTGGATCTCAGGTTATACCTGGTTTGGCTGCTGTTAGCCTTGTCTCCCTTGCTAAGTTCATTTAGCTGACTGTCCATGAGAGATTCCTCGTATGCTGATTGAGTGAGATGAGGGAACATAGGAATTTCTCCAAAGCAGTGGATTTTGGGATCAAGCCCATTTGTTTCCCCTTCTTCCTCATCAGTCACAAAATTATTTTGAAGAGCGGCCTGAATTTTTTGGTCTTCTCTATCTCTTCCTCTCTGGTCTCTTTGCATAGTCAGGGGAGCAATATTGTTTGGCCTCCTGAAGCTTCCTTTGTTTTCGGCATTTTGAGGATTTCTGTATGCCTGCTTTCCCTCCACCTTCATTTTCTCCATCTCTGCAGACAGAGACTTCACTATCTTGGTAAATTCATCCACTTGAGGGTGAGGCACAGAGGTGCCAGAAGTTGAGGCTTCAGATCTTCCCTTTCTCCTATCTGCATCAGTCTTATTCCTTAGTCTGTCAACTGCCAATACATTAGATTCCACCTCTATGGCCGCATCTTGCATTTGAGCTAGGGAAGTAGCTCTTCTTTCTCTCAAGAGAAGACAAAAGTCAGGGTCGAATGCACTAGCATAAGAAATTTTGGCAGAGGCTTCTGTGGGTTTTATCTTAGCCGGGATCTTATTATACATCTTATTGAATCTTTTGGAGAAATCTGAGACAGACTCTCCTCCCATTTTCTTCAAAGACCCGAATTCTGTCATGTAATACATGAAATCCTTCTTATCTCCCCACTGTCTCAGGAAAGCGCTATCTAGAGCTTCAATCCCAACAATAGATCTGGGGGCCAATCTCCTAAACCACTTCCTCACCTCGCCGTCCAGGCTCTAGACGAAGACTGTCATCCAGACATCTTCATTTTCAATGTTCAGGTTGTCTGCATAACTGTAGAAAGCAACCAGGTGCTCTTCCGCAGTTACGTCCTCTTCCCCAGTGAACTTGGGAATATATTTCAGGTAATCTCCAGTAGGGAGAGGATTCACAGGTTGAGGTAGGACTAAGGGAGCATATCTGGCAGCTACTATGGTGTCCATTCTATTTAGAAGGGGATTAGCAACAACCATAGGAACAACAGGTATGGGGGAATCAGGAGGAGATGAGGTTTGAAGCGGAAAGACAGGAGTTGAGCTTACAAAATGGGAGGGGAACTGCAACAAATCTGGAGAACATGCTTACGGGCTTAAAGGTACAGAAATTTCCCTTCCCTTAACAACAGTAATAACAAGCGGAGGGGTAGTAAAACCCAGGGTAGGAGAATGTTCAGAGGCACCGGGTCTGAACTAGGGTACCACCTCGGGGGAGAGGGGAGTGACAAGAGTTTCTCCTACTAATTCAAGACCAGGAGGAGAAAATCCAGCAGGAACACTCCCGAAATTTAGACTATGAGAAACTTCGACAGACGGTAATAAAACATGACGAAATGAAGGGGTTGGAGTTTCTACAAAATCTTGAAAATCACCAAAAATACCTGTTTTAGTAGTAGAAGTACCGCCTTCAGAGGAATTTCCCTTTCTGATGATCTTCTTTGGGTCAACTTCAGGTGGCACTAACGACAGCTGAGGAGTAGACCTTGTCTGTCTGCCTCTAGAAGACACGGCTGAAACAATGGAGTCGCTTATGGGTTGGAACCAGTGGGGTCACCCAACGGAGTTGTGTCAGTGGAGTCGCTAGGTGCATAGTAGAAATCTTGAAAGCTCTGATATCTGATGCACCTTCAGAATCAATTAATCATTGTCGTTCAATCCCGGGGAAAATATTCAACTTCATCCCCGGCAACGGCGCCAAAAATGTTAGCGTTAGAAGTCACTCCTAGATTGCGACAGGAGCAGAGCCCAACGCCCATCAGTTTATGTCATGAATAAATTTAATGGGTGATCAAATGGGTAGAGACCCAGGAAGGTATCATTCTAACTCAGGGACCAGGCCTGGTATGTAAAAAACAAAGGAGGTCTTGATCTAACTTCCGTTAGTGAGTTGATAGTAAAATGAGCAGGGGGAAGACTTGGTGAGATGAGTAAGCAAGACTGCCTCGGGCATCAAGCCTTTCAACAACTTGAGGAAGAAAAACTCAGAATACAAGATCCTCTTGGTTCTGAGTTTCGGGGAACTGAAGGGTGACTTGACTGGATCCTCCAATTCCAAATCATTCAGTGTTGAGAAAATACAAGAACTGATTAGAGACAATGCAACTATTACATTGATCCAACCTACATCATCCTATAACAACGCAACTCGACTGGATCCTCCAATTTTGAGTTGTTCTAATACAGTGTAAACAAAGAGATGGAAATAAGCTGACATTCATAAGGCAAGAAGTCTCAAGTACCAATACATAACCAGAGCAACCAGTGCTTCGTTCAAACTTTACAATCGAGAGCCTAGCTCAACCATCAAAAGATTACAAAAATGGAAAAAATGCCTACATATACTCAAAACAAAACAACAACAGTGAAAACGAGACACTGCATTAAAAACATTACGTCTGCATGTCTTCTGGCAGTCTGCGCATGCAGACTTTGGACGATCGTGCACTTATGACAGACACAATTAGACTCCCGACTGTCCTGTAGATGAATCAACATGCTTTTAATCCTTTGCCGGACTTTCCATTTATGGCGGAGACGATGTCTAACCACCTCCAACAACTTCAATAACTACTTTCTTGGGATTAAGAACAATCCGGGTCAACTCTGCCCTCTGGGACGTGGAGGTCTTCTCATGGCGCCACTTGGATCAGCTGAACGGTCTAATGGATAGGTCGTGGAGGATCTGGCGTGCTTGACGTGGAACGGGGAAAGGGAGTGATCACAGAAACAACAGGGGTGAGACACATGGCAAGAAGAAGGGGCGAAGGTGACGGGATATAATGGTAATGGGGGACACATTATTTATGGGAGGCTGACGTGGAAGGGAGCGGGACAGATGTCGGAGGACGAGGAGGGGCCAAAGGGAATGGGCCCCGTCACGCGGTCAAGTGGGGAACAGATGGCAGGGGAGAAAATGGTAGAGAAGGTGACACAACAGGAAGGGGGCCCCACGTCAATACCACACCATTTCAGACCCCCCCCCCCNGAATCGCTTGAGCGTCGTCGATCTAGGTGCCTCAATCTCGACCGTTTGAGAGATGCGCGCCTGATTCCGGACCCCCCCCCGTTAAAGACAGAATGGCGAGGGGGCTCCAGAATGAAACCTCATCCACAGATCTAGGCAGGTAGATCTCGTCCGTCCGAAACTGCCTGCTCATTAAAATGATGCGCCCACCCTCAAACTTTGGAAAAAATGGATTTTTCGGATCTCTTTCTTTGCCCAAGGGGACGCCTCTTTCAGGAGAGCACCCCCTACATGATTATGTGCTAACATAATGAAAATAGACAAAGAAAATTAACGTTTAAATGGTGCAATCACTATTCATTCACAAATCAACAAATTAAATAAATAATACGCTAACTAACCTCTCATTGATCAACAATACTAAGATAAATTCATCTCTCTGTATTTGTATGAGCTCCTCTTAACTGAGTCAGGTGTAAACCTATGAAAAAATCAAGCATAATATTTCCTGAAGAAATTGAAGGAAGTGTTTCATATTTTGGAGCGAGTTTATGATGACAGAACGACAAATAATTATATATCACGTGACTTTGAAATGTCCAATAATTGAAAATGAAAGAAATTCCAATTCTCAGGAATGGTGTTATCAACTATCTAGCATTAGATGTAAACTCAAAATACTTGAATAGATGATTAGTCAAAGATATAAACTAAACCAAAATATAATGAACAACATAAAGAAAAGCATGATATAAAATATTATGTGTAGAACTGACTAAAGCTAATTCGACACAGATAACATTTCACATCAAAAAATTACATGAGAAGACAATAAAAAAACACTACACAGTCTACACAGGACGAAAGCCAATGTGTAAACTGCTTTCTCATATAGTTTCAACAAAATATGTTCATCATATGGTCCAGGAAGAATTTTAGGGATAATAGACTCTTAAAGATTGAAAAAATTAATACATAAATGATAGCAATTAACCATGTATTGATAAAATAGACTAAAGCTAATTTAAATCAATGCATAATCAATTACTCAAATAATATGAAGATATTATAATGAAAATAAAACCATTTTACTCACAGGACAAAAGCCATTAAACAATCTGGAATTTCATATTCTTCTTCGAAAATACTCTTCCATTCTCCCAAAATTCCAACCATCTATTACTCCATTTGAAAAGAAAAAGTTAAAAAATAAATAATATACAAAAAATAAAAGATCAAAATCCTCTTATGAATTTCTTGGCCTCCAATGGGCTCTGAACTTTCTCATATTTATGCAATGAATGAACAGTCTGGGCGCCACTAATAATTTCCGCCACCTGAAATTTGCCTCGTCTAGAGACAACAATATCTCTCAAATCGTGCATTTGTTTGGGAAAAAGCTCGTGAGTAAGTTAAATGGGTCCATTCTGGAGATGAGTTTTCAACCATTTCTTTAGATTCCTTACGGTTTGGCTGCAATTAGTCCCGCAAAATCATCTGTTTGTTCTTGAACGCATTTCCAAATCTTATTTGTTGTTGGTCATAAATTATTTGCAACAATCCAATATTAATTTGGATCAATTATCTTGAACGTATTTAGATAATAAAATCAAGTCATGATCATATCAATACCAAATAATTGATAATAGAAACCTGTGAAACAAAAAGAAACCAAATTAATAACCTAAAAATTGTGAATAAAACAAAATCTAGAACAATAAAATTAAAATGAATTTAAACTAACTATAAATTCTAAACAAATATTGTTTATATTTTTTTTCCAAATATGATCTTAAAATTCTAGAAGCTTCAAGTTGATGGAGAGGAGAAAAATATTAATTTTGGGTTTTCACAAAATCAAACAAATGATAGCTATATATATATTTTTTTTGAAATGAGATGCAAACTAACAAAATAATTTAATTAATTAAACCTACCAAATGATTTTGTGAAAATGATTGTTAATGAGCAAAAGATGAAACCATAATCATAATTTAAACAAAAGTAAAGAATTGATAAAAATTAAGGTTTTCATTTAAATTAAGACTATGTTCATCTCCCCCTCATTCAAATTTGATCAAATGTGAACAAATGTCATAGAAAATATGTGTCGTAATAAAAACTCCCAAATTATGAAGCTCATCCTCAACATCAAAACTACGTAGAAAACAAAACGAAATGGCATTTAAATTTCATGAAATTCAAACCAAACAAAAGAAAAGAATATAAACTCAAACCAACCTCGAAACAAAGAAAACCAATACCAATCTAATCAAGTCAAAGGGAAACAAACGAAGAATCCAAGTAAAATTTTGAGGGACCCTAGATTTTGATTAAAGAAAAAGAAGGGGTTGTTGGTGCCCAACAAATGGCGACTTACTGGGTGAAGCAATTATCTCTGACCTATTAAACTTTCATCACGGGGAAGAAGAATAAGACTTGGATATAATTTTAAGCTGCTTTGAAACAAATCCACTTTAATATTACACAATATTAAGACTAGCTCAGACTTATAGAAAAATATCAGAAAAGAAGAAAATAAGGTTTTTACAGAGGATTATAACCTGAAGTTGTGTTTTAATCAAAGAGTCACAATGTTTATAAAAGGATTTCAATACCGTTGATAGAGCCACTGTTGCCAGCAGGCGTCCATAGCCTCGACATGGATATCATTTAACCCACTCAAATGCTTTAATCCCATCCAATAGTTGTATCCACATGATGTATATTTCCATAAAAGTTAATTTAAAAGCATATACCTGCTACCTCTCGACCCGACATTGCTTCATTGCCAACAGGCCTGTTCAGTACCCCGACAAAGTTGTCTTGGTATCATGTGTGGATTTACCCGCTTCCAGCGAGCCTGTTCAGTACCCCGACGAGTTTACACACACTTCCCACACTTAAGTGCTTCCAACCCTCTTATGCCACTTTTAAATAATAATACAATTATAGATTTATAGATGACAAAGAGAGCGGATTGATACTAGAGTTAATTGCAATACAAGTGAATAATTGATCATTTTTTTTTATTTGCTTTCAAAACTGGAATTTTTTTCATGGTTTAGAGGTTTTAGATTTCGGTTAAGAAATCATCTAGAGAATGGGGAAGCACTTAAAAGTGATCTTTTAAGAACATGGATGATGTAAAAATTCTAAGGATAACCGTAATTCCTAAAGATCTCGACACATTTCAGGGGTAATACTCTGACAAAGACCGTTTAGGATTTCATAGTACTCAATTGACTTACAAATCAATTATCTGAGCTGAACCTTAACATCATAAACTGTTTGAACTGTTTCAAATTGCTTTCAAAAACATAAGTCTTGAAATGAATGCTTCCTTCGACAATCACTCTTTGATCATAAATATATTTATTCAAAAAGACAGACAAGAAGAAAGTTCAATCAAAGAAAGCAAAAAAAAATAAACACACAACAAACCGATTCAGAATTTATTAATGGAATTCAAAATCATAAGTATATCAAAACAAACAAAATCGAAATAGCAAAAGCACACATTCAGAAACAATTTTGGCCAAAGATAAACCCGAGCTTTGGGATCTATTAGTATCCCACTGTAAAATAAACGAAGAACTAAATCATATAAAATCTCATGTGCGAGCAACTTCTTTTCTTAAGATAGTGATGCATAAGATGTTACTTTGACCAAGCAGTATTATTAAAAATAAAAGAGACTAAAAGAAAATAGAAAAATCCTTATTAAGATGAGTGCAATCCTACTGGTGGCACCTTGGGTTAGGGTTGAATCCAGGTGAATTGATAGTTCAAATTTAATTATCTCTTTACTTTCCATTTTAAAATTTACATGATGATAATGCGTTTTTGAAAAGAAATATTCAACGAAAAAGAAAAGATAAAAGGATTAAAGTGGACTTCCCTGACAACATTCATATCTTGGTGTACCCACTTGTGTTCATAACTGCATTATTACAAAAATAAACATTGAGAAAGAAAACTAAAGGAAACCTACTCTAACTACTAAACAAATCAAAATACTAAGTGAAGTCATGCTTCCAATGTAGCCATCGAAGTAACTCTAATCCTACAATGAAAACAAAATCAAATATTAGTAACCAGAATGGTAGTATATTGAAATATGAAAAAAATACATCATACTTACCTTTATCATCATCGTTTAAAAACAAAGCAAGCATGACCTTACCATTCCCTTGAACATTCTTTCTGTATGAATCCTCCAACCATTCTGCAATTTTGTCATTATATGGGTCACAAAAACATGAAAAAATGAGATTGTAAAGCTTGTGAGAGTTATGGGGACCTGACATAACCATCAGCCTAGACCGAAGTGCCCCATCCTCTTAAAAATTTTCCTTTTGTTCCATATTTTCTCCATCTAAAGGATATAAAATGAGTGGGTCAAAGTTACCTCCTTGATCTCCAAATAAGGTGAAGATAATCCTACCATTCCCTGGAAAGTTTTCGAGATATGAATACTCCAACCAATCTGCAATCCTATCATAATACATGTAATTACTAACATGGGATTGTTCGAAAGAATTCACATACGACAGAGATTCCCGATGAGAATAAAGTATTAGATTATCATGGACAAAATCTTGTAAAAAGGTCAGATCAAGATTGCGAGAACTTATTGTGATTTTCGATCGGAAAAAAAGTGTCCCATTCTCTTGAAACTTTCCATTGAGCTCGAATACTTCAAGATTAACTATTTGAGGTGAAATAAATGGAACAACCAACGTTTTTGAATAATCATCATTGGTAATAATATTTGGTTGATTATACTTTTCAATCTCAAATAATTGATCATGGAAAAACTTAGATCCTTCTTTAAACACAAATTGAGATGAGTCAATGGAAGATGCAATTTGAGACTCTTTCAAATCATTTCTTGATTTACCCACGAATAATTGATGAGAATAAACATTAATATGTTCACGGGCATAATTATTTTGCTCTTTATCTTCTAGTTGGTAATCTCTATTAATTTGTACATGAATATATAGTGCATAATTAATTCCAAAGTGATTTGAAACACATGATTTCATAACATGATGATAAAAAATATCAGGGTACAAGGAATAATATGTAGAAGAGTTGAAAAGCCGAAATGCATCTCTTGAAATGATCAGAATATGTGTTTAGAAATGTGGTTTTGTTCCCTCTCCTTGTATAAACTGATCAACCTCTGTTGTATACTCTTTTAAAGAGTATGAGACAGTTTCTAAGAGACAATTTGGTTCATCATAAAAGGGTGAATGTGAGAGAAAATTACCAGAATTAGATGATTCATTGCTAGTTTGACCAATGTTGTCATCTCCCACTAATTGATCTTGAGCCTGTTCACATGAGTGATGGGAAGTTTTACTGACAACAAGATTACCAAATTCACATTCCATCTCTTTTACTTCAGAGGCAATTGTAATATCTTGGAGAGTTTGACCACGGTCTCTTTTTGAATTCAATGTTCCTTCCTCAATAGAAAAATACATTGTTGGCAAAGAAATATCAGAAGCCATAATTGTATCTTGTAAAATGTCATGCTGCTCTTGATCTGCCAAAATGAAAGAAGTTGACAAAAAATGTGGTGCTTTAATGACTTCAAGATCATCATGAACTTTTAAACCATCTTTAGATTGAGTATTAGTGCTCAATTCAGATTGGTTAACAATTAATTGATATTTCTTTTCTGAGAGAGAAATGAGATATTGAAACCATTCATTAATAAGAGGAATTTCTTTCAAACGGGATCTAGTACAAACATGTATGAACCTAATTGCAAAATCATTGAATGAATCATAATTTTTTTTCCTTAAGCAACTTAATTCTTCACTTAATTCATCATAATCATAATTGTTAAAATCTGATAAAAACTCAATTACAAACTGTGAAAAAGAATGAATCGAATTAGCTGGAAAATATTCGAACCAATATTTAACCCGACCTCAGAAAGTGAGAGAGAACAATCTACACATGAGATTGAGATCAATGATCTTATTCTTTAAGCACTTATAAAAAAAAAAATTAGAAATATGGTCTGCTGCAGATGTGTTCCCTTCACCATCAAAGGTAAGTTCTAAAAAGATATCAACTGTCTTGCTGGGACTAACTGGTAATCAGACATTGAAAGCATGTTCCAACACAGTGATTTGGGCAGGAGCCATAAAAATTTAAGAAATTGAAGAAATTGACTCCAAATAGTTAGCTTGTTAGCTAACCTGCCTTCTAGTGCATTATAAGATGACACAGAAGAATAATTTATAAACCTGGAATTATGATAGGGTGAGGGGTGAAACATTTAATCATTAAATTTACCTCGACCCTCCTTCTAGTGCCATTTGTTGACCAGCGTTTATGACACACCATCAACGGGAAGGGAAGATCTGGTTCAGGGTTGTCTATTTAACCCAAGCCATTTGGTATAATCTACCCTGATGGGTTTTATGGCTCCGTTAGCCAACTGGGATCCTAAAACAACTAAAAGATGTAGACTAACTAAAGATACAACTCTAACAATCAACACTTTTATTACAAATGCTTAACTAACAATGTTTATGTACAATAGTTATATACAACCTACAAGGTTTAAGAAAAGCCTTGTGAAAATAATTGTTTTAAGATAATGGATCTAAACAAGATTAAATATAAACAAAATTATTCTATTACTCTAAATACCAAACTAATAAAGAATGAATAAATAAGATTGTAAATGATATAACGAAAATAGACAAAAATATTAACGTTTAAATGATGCAATCATTTTTCATTCACAAATCAACAAATTAAATAAATAATAAGATAACTAACCTCTCACTGATCAACAATACTAAGCTAAATTCATCTCTATGTATTTGTATGAGCTCCTCTTAACCTATGTCAAGTGCAAACCTATGACAAAAGCAAACATAATACTTCCTGAAGAAATTCAAGGAAGTGTTTCATATTCTGGAGCGAGTTTATGACGACAGAAAGACAAATAATTATATATCATGTGACCTTGAAATGTCTAATAACTGAAAATGAAAGAAATTCCGATTGTCAGGAATGGTGTTACCAACTATCTAGCATCAGATATAAACTCAAAATACTTGAATAGATGATTAGTCAAAGATATAAACTAAACCAAAATATAATGAACAACATAAAGAAAAAACATGATATAAAATATTATGTGCAGAACTGACTAAAGCTAATTAGACACAGATAACATTTCACATCAAGAAATTACATGAGAAGACAATAAAAAAACACTGCACAGTCTACACAGGACGAACGCCAAAGAGTAAACTGCTTTCTCATATAGTTTCAACAAAATATGTTCATGATATGATCCAGGAAGAATTTTTGGGATAATAGACTCTTAAAGATTGAAAAAATTAATACATAAATGATAGCAATTAACCGTGTATTGATAAAACAGACTAAAACAAATTTAAATCAATGCATAATCAATTAATCAAATAATATGAAGATATTATAATATAAATAAAACCATTTTACTCATAGGACAAAAGCCATTAAACAATCTAGAATTTCATATTGTTCTTCGAAAATACTCTTCCATTCTCCCAAAATTCCAACCATCTGTTACTTCATTTGAAAAGAAAAAGTTAAAAAATAAATAATATACAAAAAAGAAAGGATCAAAATCCTCCTCTGAATTTCTTGGCCTCCAATGGGCTCTGAACTTTCTCATATTTATGCAATGAATGAACAGTCTGGGCATCACTAATAATTTCCGCCACCTGAAATTTGCCTCGTAAAGCGACACCAATATCTCTCAAATCTTGCATTTGTTTGGGAAAAACCTCACGAGTAAGTTAAATGGGTCCATTCTGGAGATGAGTTTTCAACCGTTTCTTTAGATTCCTTACGGTTTGGCTGCAATTAGTCCCGCAAAATCATCTGTTTGTTCTTGAACGCATTTCCAAATCTTATTTGTTGTTGGTCATAAATTATTTGCAACAATCCAATATTATTTTGGATCAATTATCTTGAACGTATTTAGATAATAAAATCAAGTCATGATCAGATCAGTACCAAATAATTGATAATAGAAACCTGTGAAACAAAAAGAAACCAAATTAATAACCTAAAAATTGTGAATAAAACAAAATCTAGAACAATAAAATTAAAATGAATTTAAACTAACTATAAGTTCTAAACAAATATTGTTTATATTTTCCTTTCAAATATGATCTTAAAATTCTAGAAACTTCAAGTTGATGGAGAGGAAAAAAATATTAATTTTGGGTTTTCACAAAATCAAACAAATGATAGATAATTCTTTTTTTATTATTATTTTGTTTTTATTTTGAAATGAGATGCAAATTAACAAAATAATTTAATTAATTAAATCTACCAAATGATTTTGTGAAAATGATTGTTAATGAGCAAAAGACGAAAACATAATCATAATTTAAACGAAAGTAAATAGTTGATAAAAATTAAAGTTTTCGTTTAAATTAAAATTTCTATGTTCGTCTCTCCTCCATTCAAATTTGATCAAATGTGAAGAAATGTCATAGAAAAGATGTGTCATAATAAAAACTCCCAAATTATGAAGCTCGTCCAACAACATCAAAACTCTGTAGAAAGCAAAACAAAATGGCATTTAAATTTCATGAAATTCAAACCAAACAAAAGAAAAGAATATAAACTCAAACCAACCTCGAAACAAAGCAAACCAATACCAATCCAATCAAGTCAAAGGGAAACAAACAAAGAATCCAAGTAAAATTTCGAGGGACCCTAGATTTTGATTAAATAAAAAGAACGGGGTTGTTGGGGCCCAACACATTGTTGTATCTTCTAAGGTTTGACTTGGAGGTTGAGACCAAGTTCTAAGTGTTTCTCTTGTTGTACAAAGTATTTATCTATTAATAAGGGTTGTTGGGTTTTCCTAGGGTAAATCTTGTGTCTTTCTGTGATCTCTACTGTTCTACTTTTCTATTGCATTTATATGGTTGAATTTATGAAGTGTAATTGCTTAATGATATGTTGACAAGTAAAAGGGAATACATCATTAGAAGTAATTATCAATATTTCAGAAATATTTTACCCAGATCTATTGTTCTAGTAATTTCAACATGGTATCAGAGATTTGGTGAAGAAAAGAACTTTGATATCTCCTTCAAAGAAAGACCTATCTGCAAAAAGACCCTTCTTCATCTACTTTGCACCTATGGCTTCCTCCATGAAATCAAAGAGCAAACTAGAAGGGGCGTCAAACTTCAAAGCATGGAAAACTAGGATTGCCCTTATCTTGACCAAGAACAAAGTTTTGGATATGATAAAAGGGAAGATCACAGAACCAGAAGATAATGCAGAAAAAGAGAAGTTTAAAGAGAATTATATCACTGCTATGAGTGTCATTGTGGACTCAATAATAGATCATTTGATTCCCTATATATCAAATCTAGATGCATTGAAGAAAATGTATGATGCCCTAACCAAGCTATTTATAGTACAAGATGTTGGTCAAGTTATAAGTATGAAGAATGAGCTTTGTGATGTTAAAATGATAAAATATTATCTAGTTATGCGACACTTATGTCAAATATTGTCAATACAAAACCTTCCACCTTTGAAGAAGCAGTTAAGAAGCCAAAATGGAAAGAGACTACGATGGAAGAATATCAATCCATCATGAAAAATGACGTATGGAAAATTGTGCCAAGACTCGAAGGAAAGTCCATAGTAACGTCAAAATGGATTTTCAAGATTAAGCATGTTGTGGATAGAAGTATTGATAAATACAATGCAAGATTCCTGGCTAGGGGTTTCCCCCAGAAAGAGGGAGAAGA
This sequence comes from Picea mariana, assembly GCA_032191745.1. Lineage (NCBI taxonomy): Eukaryota > Viridiplantae > Streptophyta > Pinopsida > Pinales > Pinaceae > Picea > Picea mariana. The sequence goes on from JASDQU010102020.1 coordinate 453,655, forward strand.
CCGCTTTTCTCAATGGAGTGATTGAAGAAGAAGTGTACATAGAGAAACCTCAAGGTTTTGAAGTGCACTAGAGAGAGTCCCATGTCTGCAGATTAAAGAAAGACTTGTATGGACTCAAGCAAGCTCCAAGAGCTTGGTATGCACAGGTTGACAACTACCCGACGAGACTTGGATTCTTCGAGAGCCATGCTAATCCAAATCTTTATTATAAGGTTGTGAAGAATGCACCTGTGTTCTTACTACTATATGTTAATGATTTATTTCTGACAGGTGCAGAGCCTCTCATTATTTAGTGTAAGAGGGAGCTAGCCTCTAAATTTGACATGAAGGATATTGGTCTCATGCACTATTATTTGGGACTAGAAGTATGGAAGAATTCTGATGAAGTATTTCTAGGTCAAGGGAAGTATGTTGTGAAGATCCTTCATAAGTTTGGGACAATGGACTGTAGATCCATGGAAACTCCCACGGTGACAAACCTGAAGAAGTTGAGAGACTTTGATTTTGATATGGTGGATCCATCCATGTACCGACAACTGATTGGCTCATTGATGTATTTGGTTAATACCAGGCCGTACATTTTCTTTTCTGTGAACACGTTGAGACAGTTCCAGGTGGAACCGAGACATGAGCATTGGATATTTGCAAAGCACATTTTGATATATTTGCGAGGGACTCTAAATTATGGTTTGAGATATGTCTCAAACAGTGACTTACAACTGCAAGGATATATAGATTTTGATTGGGCAGGGAGTGCAGATGAAAGAAAGAGCACTTCAAGTGTATGCTTCAGTTTGGGCTTTGCTATGATCTCTTGGAATAGAAAGAAGCAAAAGTCTGTCGCACTCAACACTACAGAGGCATAATATATTGCAGCTTATGATGCTTGTACAGAAGCAATATGGCTCCGTAAGCTAGTTTTTGGATTGTTTGATTAGTTGTTGGAATTGACCATGATATTTTGTGACAATCAAAGCTGTGTGAAGCTTTCAGAGAACCTCGTGTTTCATGACAGGTCGAAGCACCTCGAGATCAAGTACTACTACCTCCATGATAAAGTCTAGAAGGGAGAAATAAAGCTCTAATATATCTCCACTAATGAGCAGACAAAAGATATTTTGATGAAGCCTCTGTCCAGAGATAATTTTGTATACTTCGGGGACAAACTGGGACTTGTGGAGATTAATCCTCTCACCGAGAGGGAGTGCTGATGGACAATCATTCTCTATGTGCTACATGTAGTGTCCAGATTAGAGAGAATGGTCCAAGTTGGTACCATGTGCTAGCACTGAAAGTCACACTTTGACTGCTAAAGTGTAAGCTCAACACCCATCAATAGGTTTAAAGATAAGTTTTTATGAGGATTCAAATGGATCAAAACTCAGTCATAATAGTGAAAATCATAGAAGGTTCCAGAAAATATGTATCAACAAATGAGGTATTGGCCAACTTAGATCATTGTTTTACAAAGTAAAATGGATAGATAGAAGACTTAATGAGAAAATGAAAAATGTCTACCACTCACATAAGGTAATACTAGCAGACATCTGAGGAAATCCTTTTGACATAAGAACTACTTTAATCAAAATATAAACTCTGAGAAAATCATAGCAGCATCACAACGAAACCTCCATTGAAATACATATACAATAAATCAAATGAATCATTCAAATGACAGTAAAATCAGAGTAAGATTGAGATAAGATAATGGAAAGAAACTAATTTCTATTAATAAAAAAGTCTCAAGTCTGATACACAAAATCCAAAGATGGCTCTGTAACTTCAAAATTTCAAAAAAGTATGAGTCTCATTATAATCCTTCGAACCCTTCAATGATTTTCAATCTCTATCTTATAGCCTAGGCTATCAATGACAACTTTACAATTTGAATCCCCCTTCTTGCATAGGATTCCCACACCTAAAGGTGGAGTAACTACAATTGTTCAACAAAAAAGTAACAAAATTCTAAAAACTAGGCCCATGCTGGTAACCTCCTTGATCATATTAAATGTCCTTGATGACATGTGATATGAGCACATCTCCCTTGGTCAGGTGTCCTTCCAGCCTTCAACTGAACTTCTAGCAATTTTCATAAACTTATCTTTGCATTTGGAAACCGTTTATTCCTCCAAAACCTCAAGATCAAGAGTTCACAACATAGTTCGCAGCGCCAACCTGTATTAGCAAGTTCACAGCGCTAGGCCCTGCGAACTCTTCTGTAGCTGCTCTGTTTGTTTGAAAATTCATAAAAACACTCCAAAACAGTCCCAAGTGTCAACAACTACTATAATAATATGTGATAATGGTATAAGGCATAGGAAAGCTTAACACATCCTCAACTGAATCCTGACTTATCAAACACATGACTGTCTTCAATTAGCAAAATACCAAAACAAAAAACTGTAAAAAATGGTATGGTGTCCATCTTCTTCTCTATCTAACTTTGGAGCTCCTCCTGGTGGAAACTTTAGCTAATATATCCAAATTATTCTTGGCCAGCTCCTCTTTGAAAGGTTGCAACAACATATTTATCCCTCTGATCTAACTCTGGTAGGCTATGTTCTGTATGTACAAGTTTCTAAGCTTCCTGTGGAGAGGTCGAAACCTTTTAGCTATGAACTTAGCCTTCTCAAGAATTCCATGATACATCTCCATAAGATCATTTAACTTCTTCTTTTCAACCAAATCCTCCCATTTTAGTTTGGAAATTTCAGTTCTTGCCTCTTTAAGCTGTCTGTTTAGCCTCTTAAAGGTAGGATTTTCTCGAGGAGTAGTTATGTCTACAATTTCAATGAGCTCTTTGATAGGTACACTTTTTCGGTTTCTCTGGATGGGGTCTCTCATTGACACTTTATCCACAATGCTTTCCTGCTTTGTTGATGCTCTAGTAACATGCCTCTTGGCCTTGACCTTATCTGCAGTAGGTGGTGAAAAGAACAATAACTTTCTCCCTCTCAGATCTGTGGAGTTGAAGGAGTCTCCACTGGACTGGGAGCTGGAAAAGGTGAAACCTCTCTTTGTGGGGACTGAGAAGATCCTCCTTCTTCTACATGTTCCTTTGTTGCTTTATCTTTCTTAGCAGACATAATGCTCTTCCTTTTCTTATTCATCTCCAACTGTACCGTCTTGCCAACCCGAAGAGGGATTTGTACCTTAGACTGCGGGGTAGGAGCAATGTTAAGCTGAAAGTTGGAAGAAGTAATGAATTCTTCCCATTCCAACATCCTTATTAGACCTGAATGAAAAACACTTGTATCAACTGCCTTAGACTTAGCTTGAACCATATCAGACATTTTTCCAATACTTCTAAACAAATAGAAAGGAAGATTCATATCATCTTTCCCTGTGAAGTGTAGTAGTAGTATGATGTGATATTGATAGATCATGTTAAATATCCCTTCACAGGTAAAGTATCTTTGAATTATCTTCAACATTTTATCCAAACCCTCTAACAAATGGTTTCCGGGCACACCCTTTGACAAATTGTCTTCTTGGTGTTTTGGTTTGAGGAATTCCCTTGAAAATGCAGCATTCAGAGTCATGGCCTTGAACCACCTCTCCCTAGTACTAGGTATCTCAGTGGCTGCTGATATGGTCCTCTCAGATACCTCAAATTCTAGTATCCCAACCTTGGTCTTGGTTCCATCAAATTTTAGTGCAAATTCTTTAGCTACCTCTGGGTGCCCCCTCTGCATTTTCTAACAGAAATTAATATAGCCCACTCTTTGGAAGACCTCCCTGATCAGGGGTTCCTTATCAAATAACTGCATATCATAAGGTTGTGTTCTCACAATGTCTCCACCTTTTTGAACCTTCTTTTGCTGATTATCCATTGGTACTAGCTAGGAAGGTTTTATCACAGTACCAAATAATTACCCACAATGGAGAGCAGGGAAGCAAAGGAAATGACTAATGGAATCAATAAGAAAAACCCACACAGACCACTCAAAATGGAAATGCTTCTAAGTAAGGTTGAAATGGTTTAACAATGAGGTTATCTTCATAAACGGTCTGTGAATAGATGGTGAATTGGTAAAAGGCTGCTTTGCAAAGGATGTTGGAATAGAGAGTTCACAGTGATGGATGACTACACAGAGTTCACAGTGCCAAAGATAGGGTTTTGGAAAAGCTGTGTGAAAAGAGTGATGCAGAGGCCAAGGATCATAAGATAGGGTAATTCAAGCCCAGGGATGCTGATGGTTTCAAGAGATAAGATGCAGAGCATGGGAAGAAGGTTCTGGAGCTTAATTAAAGGTCTGTGAGAGAGTTCGCAATGCCATAAAAGGAAAAGCCACTAACCCCCTTTCCAGGCCTTAAAACAAGGTGTACAAGCTCGTGAAGTACCTGGTAGACTAGAATTGGAAGCTTCTATCTCTAGATCTTCTCAGGAGTGCCTGCAAGTGGTCTAACCACCAACTCATCCCCTGCAGCCAGTTTGTAGTGAAGTGTGCAACGCCTGTCTGTAACTCCACTTCATGGCACCAAGCTGGAGGATGCTTTGCACACTTGGGGAAAATGGTTAAGACATTCATAAAAATAATCCCTGAATATTTATTTAAAATTCAACTCTGAAATCAAGGAGATCTTCAATGACATGACCTTTTAAGAGCAAAGATGACTATAAATGCAATATGTACTTTGAAAGCACTGCGAACTCTTCTAGTGAGTTGGCAGTGTACAACTCATACTAGATTTGACATTTTAACGAGCTGAGTGACAAGAGGATGGGTCAACGTACAACATTGATAAAGTGACATGTCAGGGTAATAATGACCAATTTTGAAAGATGTGACTCAATGACTCTTCAAACCAAAATCAAACTAATCATAATTTATTCATGCCAAAAAATGAAAAATTGCTATGGGAAAGGGACCTAAAACCTATAATCTAAGGTAAAACTATGAATCAAAATCAAACTAAAGATTTTTATTGACCCTTGACAATCTATGTGATAACATTAGATCCACAGGGGATGGGATGCTCCCTGTGAGCTGCCAAGAACAAGCAGTTTCAATGTCTTATCCAAGGGCTATGGGGTCATTATTCAAGAGAAACAAAAACAAATGAAAACTAATATTTACAATGGAAGAGAAAGCCACTCATGGCTTTAAGCAAAATATTTCTTCAGAAAATGCCCATTAACTGGGCCACTAGAAAGTTCAGAGTCTTTCAAGTTTTGCAATTTTAAGCGTTATTTTGAAAAATTTCAAAAATCTTGAAAGGACCAATCCACAAGGCTTCAAATTTACCATGTTTTCCCTTGTCTTTCTTTTGTGCATCCCATGTGAGCACCAGGTCTCCCAGCTGGAAATATTTTTTGTTTACCTTGTCAAAATCTTGCTTGATCTTCTGCTGATGACTTTCTGCTTTATCAAGGAGCTGCTCCTCGGTCTGCTGCACTTCTACTAGCTAATGCATCCTCCCGACCATATCCTCTGGTTCTCCTTGTTGATCTTGTAAAAAATTTTCCATAGGTAATGTGAGTTGAGAAGGAAAGACAACCTCAGTTCCATAGGCCAATTGAAATGGGGTAGTACCAATTGATTTCTTGATGGTTACTCTATCCGCCCAGAGAGAAAATTTCAGCTTTGAATCCCAAGATTTTTTGTTATCCTCCAACAATTTTTTGATGATATTTACTAGAGTTTTGTTAGAGGAATCTTCCAAGCCATTACCTTGAGGGTAATAAGGAGTAGAATGATTGTGTTGGATTCCAATTTTTTCACAAAACTTGACTAGGGGTTCGACTTTAAAAGCTGCAACATTATCAGTCATAATCTTGTTAGGACATCCAAATCTTGACAAAAGGTCTTCCAGGAAGCCAATAACTACTTTATGTGTTGCATTTATTTTAGGAATGGCTTCTATCCACTTGGTGAAATAATCAGTGGATTTCAATATCCAATGATGTTAGCCACTTGAAGTTGGATGGATTTATCCAATGCAATCTAATCCCCATTACTGGAAAGGACCAGATTCCATTATGGGTTTTAGAGGTAGGGATTTTAGCTGTTGCTTTCCTAAGAGCTTCTGACATTTATCACAGCCCCTAATCTGAGTATTTTATATCCCACGGTCCTCCAAAAATGATGGCCTCCACACATGCTATCATGAAAGACAGATATCAACACAAAGTCTAATTTCACCATTCTTTTTCCTCCCAGGGACTAGATTAGCCACCCACTTAGAGTAAGTCAAAGGTATGATGATATTAGCATCAAGCAACTTCTTGACTTCCTTTTCCATAATAGGAAGCAACACGGGGTTAATCTGTCTTGATTTCTACCTAAATGGTTTGGTATCATCTTTCAAAGGAATTTTGTGTTCAATGATGCTTGTATAATAAGTTTGTAGGCCCTCGTTTTCCAAGCAAATACATCGACAAACTCCTTTAATAATTTCACATATTCAACTCTTTGTTCCTTTGACAGACTACTAGACAACTTGACATACTTGGGGTTTTTCTCAGTACCTAGATTGCATTCTGTCATATCAACTTCTTCATTTGAGCCCATAACCTTCACAACCACACCATTTCTATCAAACAATCTCTCCAAAGGGACCAATGCTTTGGGAATATGGTTACTAGGAAATGGGAAAATCTTGTGGTTTGCAATTTTGTTAAGGGATATGTCAGCATGAGGGTTTTTCTCAGTATCTTGATTTTGATCAATGTGAAGAGCATAAAACTCTTCCACAGTTTCCAGAAATCTCTTAATCTCAAGATCATCCTAAAAAAACTTCCAATGTTTGACATTGTTAGGTATAGAGGGCCTATACTTCACTTCTACATCATACTTGAGTTTTGGGGGTAATGGGATTTTGAAATTGCTAGCAGAAACAACCAAATAATCAACCATAACATTCTCTTCTCTAGGAACAAAAGATATGTTAAAAGCTAGGAAAAAATTATCAATGATATCCCATACCTCATTTCCATAAGTCCTCAACCTTGGATGCTTTGCTTGATACAGATTTCTTCCCCGATGCACAATCAATTCTGCATCCCCCAAAACTGATAACTCCTCAATTTTCATATATTTAGCTTCCCTCAGCCCCAAAACTAGAACTTCATACTCTACAACATTATTTTTAGTTTCAAACTCCAAATTATAAGACAAGGATATGACTTCTTGAGAAGGAGAAATAAAAACCACTCTAGCACCAACACTTTCTTTAGAAGAGACCCCATCAAAATACATCTTCCAAACTTGGGTAACTTGAGGAGGTGTCTCGCACATTGTTGGAGGCTGCTTTCTGATTTCCAAGGGTGTCTGGGGAACATCGGTAAGTTGCAAAATACTAGATCCCAAATCAGTGTCAACTGCATAAATAGGATGGCTTGTGGGATTATCTTCATCACTAATAATGTAAGCTAGTTGTGCTTCTTTGTACAACGTTCTGTGCTCACCTCCAAACACAGGAATAGTGGCATATGAGAGGTCCATCTGTAATGTCCCCCCTAATATTTTAATCCAAGACCTTGACAATAACATCCCAAACTTAGGGGGAACATCGACCACTACAATATCCATGACCACACTCTTCATGGGCAGTTGAAACAAGGTAACAACTAGGTCTTTAATCACTCCAAGGCATTTTACCTTTCTAGAGTCAAAAGATTATAGATTATGATATGTTTTGGTAATTTTAAGACCCATCTCATCCATGAAATTTTTAGGCATTAGGTTATGAGTTGCACCTATGTCCATCAAGCAATTATGCATAATTTTATCATGAATATTCAATGAGGTGTAAAAGGGAGGAGAGGAGTCATCCCTATATTCTACCAAGGGCCCCAATATGACTGTTGGTTTTTCATCTTGTAAATTCACTGAGTCTTTTGAGTGTGAGGTAGGCTTAGGCTACAATATTTTGGAAAGGTACTTCTTAAATTATTCATTCTTGATCAACTCTAAAAATGGGATTGAAATTTCAATTTTCTGTATTTATATTTCAAAGCTGAAAGAAGAAGGAGATTTCAGGATGAGTAAGTCTGGGAAGACTTAGTGGTCTAGTCATTCCCACTAGACCATAGTCTCATGCAACGTGGGGAAAGGTCAGCTAACTCAATATTATATTTTGAAGTTGACTTGGAAAAAGGTAAAAAGGGTAAAATGATAACTCAATGAAGGAATAGAGCGCTGGAGGTTGAGTTAGGAGTTGACCCTAGGGGTTAACTTAACTCAACAAAGAAACATAAAATAAGTATAAAGGAAAGCCTAGGGTACACCTCTCACTTCATCTTGGATGTTATTGCATTTGGCTATTGGGCTCTTGAGCACACATTTTTGAGGGTTTTAAGATTACAAATCCTAGAGAACAACTCAGTGGTGAAAGATTCTACTCACCTTGTTCCAAGCTTGGTCGTGGGCATGAAACACTCCACCCACACCATTCTATCATCTTCACAGGTTCTATCATCGATCCAGGAGGGCAGCAGGCCATGCCCTTTGGGGGTTTTCCAGTAGGGGCACATCATTTCATGAAGAGAAGTTCTATCCAGCCTTGTGACAGGGTCTATTGACATTCTAACATATGGGTATTGTTTGCAGGGACTCGTTCATCAGTTTTGGAGTATTCTTGGAGAGTTGCTTTAGCTAGATAATTATTTGTAGCTTTGGGACGTCCTTGAGATAAGGAGGGCACAACTATGATTCAAATTTGCTCATTTTGGAGGGTTTACACCTTAGATATGATCCTGAGACTTCTCCTATTGGCTTGTGGTAGCCCGATCTACCTTTCTGGAGAGTTTCAGTATATTCAGAGACTTCTTCCATCAGGGCCAAATTATTGAGCTTGACAGCCTTTAAGAGGGTGCAACCCTGATTAGGGTTTCAATAGTTTGGAGGGGTGAATCTTGGCATCTAGACTTAATAGTTCAGGTAGGGCTTCCACTGGTCTCGATCTATATTTTTGGGAAGTTTGGTATTGTTTGGAGATCCTCTTCAGTTGGGCTGAAATATTGGTCTTCTCAGCTCTACAACAGGACATGCCTTCAACCAGGGGGATTTGTACATAACTCTGGTTCTTCTTGTATTGTTCTTCATTGTATTTCCAGCCTTTGGGAGGCTTGCATCTCTTATCCATAGCATTTTGTAGCAACTTATCTATTTATCTATTGGATCCATCTGATGTTATTCCAGATCTTCATCCATCTTGTATCAGGTTCTTGATTCTCATAATAATAAAGGTTAGATCTATGCTATTTGGTTCTATATCTTGTGTACTGGTTAGATCTTGCATTTGTAGTGAGTATATCTTCAGATTTGCACTTAATAATTGAATAAAACCCTAAGGCCGAAACTTTTGAGGCCAACCTGTAAACACAAACAATCAAACAGCTAATTCAGTGGTCAGTTAGTGTTCCAAGCAAAAAAAATTGGCTTGGGAACATTACAGTGGTATCAGAGATCTGATCCTCCCATCCTGTAAGGATTAAAGCATGCAGAAATTCAGTGTCATTTACATGGGCCGAAGGAAGAAACAAACAAGTGAAATAGAATCTGAGATGGAGGGGTCAAGTGATGACAGTGAGCCACAAGGCTTGGAAATCTTAGCACAAGAGTTTCATAAATCCATAAACCAGACATAAAGTAAATTGGTCACCCACTTATAGGAGAACCAGGAGGCAAACTGTAGGGGGCCTGATGAGATATCTGAGACCTTAAGGAAGGTAGATGAAAACCAGACAAGGATAGATGGGATGTTGATGGTGATGAATCACAAGGGGAAAGGCCCAGAAACCTATGCCAATAAGGAAACTAGTGGATCTCATGGAGGAAACATGTATCTACAGGAACATGTCCTCTATCATTATTTTGAGGGAATCCATGGAGGGGGAGCACCACTGAGACAGATAGGTAGCAGGGCTACTCCTAGACTATACTTGGCCACATTCATAGATGAACCCAAACAACTTGACACCATAGATGATTTTGTTGATCAGTTTGAGCAATGTTCCAGGGAGTACAACTCATTGAATATGACAATTCAAAGGTAGATCACCCTAGATTAGTATTGGGGAATCAAATCCAGAAACAAACCCAGTCTGTACCACAAGAGAAACTATGAGTTTGAGCACATGGCAGGGAATATGGAGATCCCCTACTTTGATGGTTTGGCCAAGATGACTGCACAGGCACGGGTACAAAAACTAGACACTTACTTGCAACTTAACCCTATTAGGGAGATGGAGGCCATCAAATTTGCCACATTGTACTTGGATGTCAAATCTCATGATTGGTGGTATCATGGATTGGCCATGCTTGGCCACAATCAGATAGTGGCATACACAAAGTTTACTCAGAGACTCATTGATAGGTTTGACCAGGGGGATCCTGAGCTACATTTCCAGGAGCTCACACAACTTAGATAGACAGGAGCACCATAGGTGTATATTGAGGAATTTCAGAGGCTGGTAGTCATGGTGGAGGATGTATCAAAGTCTAGGCTTAAGATGCTCTTCACTGAGGGGTTGATGGAGACTTTGAAGGGTTGGGTTAAGGATTTTAAGCCTACCAACTTGTAGGATGCTATCTGGAGGATGAGAGATCTAGGTCCAGCTGAAAAACCGAAATTTGTGCCTAGACCACCTCTACACACCAGAGGTAGAGACCAAAGACCTCCAATGAACCCAGGAGGGCGAGACCCAAGGGGGTTTGACAGGGGGAGAGGTAGGATGGATGAGAATACTAGAAGAGAACTGAGGACTATGCTACACATGTAAAGAGCCAAGGAACCCATCCCACAAGTGCATGGGCCATGGCCAAGTTTACTACATAGAGGTGACATCAGACAATGAAGAGGATGAGGATTTCGGGCCTTTTTGGCCACATCTAGAACATGGAGGCAAACACCACCAAAACTACAGATGAGGAGGCTACATGTCATGACAATACGACAGAGGATAGAGCTACTTTGGCATCCATCATTAGGGTTCCCAAGTACAACACCTTCATGATGAGAGGAGTCTTGCAAGGGTAGAAGGTGTCAGTGATAATTGACGGGGGAGCCTCCCACAACTTCATTGACTAAGAATTGCTAGATAGGAGACAAATACCCACATCTGAGTTTGAAGGATTCAAGGTAGAGGTAGCAAGAGGAAGCACCATGCCTTGTAACAAGTACATTCCAGGGATGAAGCTTACATTAGGTAAGCATGATTTGGTACATGATGTGTATGTGATGGACCTTCCAGACACAAACATAATCCTTGGAGTACAGTGGCTCAGCATGTTGGGGCCTATCACCACCAACTACAAGACCATGGAGATGTCTTTCACAGAGGAGGGTGGAAGAAAGGTAGTCCTCAGAGGCATGACAATCAACACAACCAAGGTAGTTACAACGAAGAGGATGGAGGCCATTTTCAGAAGAGAGGAGATTGTGTATGCTGCTGAGTGAAAGATATCGGCACATGTGGACAAAAAGGGGAAGGTTCACTACGCACCAGAGATTTAAAGGATCATTGATAAACACAACAAAGTGTTTGGACCTATCCCACCATGTGTGCCACTAGACAGGGGATTTGAGCATATCATTGAGTTAGAGGAAGGGTCAAAGCCAGTCATCACCATGCCTTATAGACACCCAAAGAAGTACAAGGAATAAATAGAGAAAGCCATCAAATAGCTCTTAGATATGGGTCACATTAGACCAAGTTCCATCCCTTTTGCCTCTTCAGTGGTATTAGTCAAGAAGAAGGATGGAACCATGCACATGTGCATTGATTTCAGGGCATTAAACAAGAAGACCATCAAAAACCAGTATCCCATCCCTAGGATTGATGAGCTATGGGACGAGCTCCATGGGGTTGTTTACTTCATGAAAATTTGACTTGCGCTCTGGTTACCATCAAATAAAAATGAGGGAGGAGGACATCCTTAAGACTGCTTTTAGGTGTCACTACGACCACTATGAATTCTTGGTGATGCCATTCGGATTAACCAATGCACCAGCCACATTTCAGTCATGTATGAACCATGTCTTCAACAAGCAGTTGAGGAAGCATCTTCTTGTGTTCTTTGATGATTTTATAATCTATAGCAAGACGTGGGAGGAACACCTTCAGCATGTGGAACAGATCCTAGCTATCATGGAGGGCCAATCCTGGTATGCCAAGGAGTCCAAATGTGAATTTTGGATGACATAGGTAATCTTTTTGGGACATATTATTGAAGTTAAAGGGGGTACAAGTGCATTGGGAGAAGATTCAAGAGATAATTGAATGGCCCACACCCAAAACTATTACAGAATTTAGGGGATTTCTAGGCATTTTCACTTATTACAGGAAGTTCTTCAAAGGGTTCTCACAACTCTGTGCATCTTTGACTGATTTGACCAAAAAGGGAGCTTTCATGTGGAGTGAAGAAGCCCAGTTTACATTTGACAATATGAAAAAGGTAATGAGCACATGCCCAGTTTTAGCCCTGCTAGATTTCAGCCAACCCTTCACATTGGAGTGTGATGCATCTGGAGAGGGCATTGGGGTCGTACTGATGAAAAATAGGCATCCTCTTTCCTATGAGAGGCGAAAGTTGAGAGGCCCTGAGCTTCTTTACACTATCTACGATAAAGAAATGTTAGCCATCATGCATGCCTTGGCCAAATTCAGATAGTACTTGGTGGGAGCAAGATTTGCAGTGAGGTTAGATCACAACAACCTTAAGTACTTCTTGGATTAGAAGGACTTGAACGAGAGATAACAGAAGTGGGTCAGTAGGATACAAGCCTATGATTTTGACATTGAGTTTGTCAAAGGGAATAACAACATAGTTGCATATGCCTTATCCAGGAGGCCATCAGTTTATGCCATGACAGATGTATCAGTTGATTGGAAGGCTCACCTCTTGGTGGAATATTCTAGAAATCAGTTCGCTTGTTAGTTATTGGATGGGAAAGTACAAGATGATAACTTCAGAGTCATAGATGGCATTATATATTACAAGGGTTGAATATTCTTAGTTCTCGAATCAATCTTCAAGGCCAAGATATTACAGGCTTGTCATGACTCACTGGTGGCAGAGCACCAAGGGATTGGTAAAACATACATGCAAGTCATGGAAAGGTTCTCATGGAAGGGCCTCAAAGAGGATGTGATGAATCACGTCAAGGAGTGTACTACTTTTCAGGAGAATAAGGATGAGCACACTCATATAGCAGGACTRCTGCAACCTTTAGCCTTCCCAGAGCACAAATGGGAGAGCATCTCCATGGACTTCATCACAGGGTTGCCAAGGTCACAGGGTAAGGATTGTATCTTTGTAGTGGTGGAAAAATTGACTAAATTTGCACACTTCTTATCCATTGCTACAGACCTTAGTGCARCACAGGTGGTCGAATTATTTTTCAGAGAGATCTTCAGGCTACATGGTCTACCCAAAAACATTGTTAGTGACAGGGATAGCCGGTTTATGAGCACCTTTTGCCAAGAGTTATTCAGGTTGGTTGGTACGACCTTGACACCTAGCACTAGCTATCACCCTCATACTGATGGGCAGGCCGAAATAGTCAACAAATGGGTAGAAGGCTATCTCCAGAATTATGTAGCAGGGAAGCAAAAGGCTTGGGTTAGGTGTCTACACTTGGGGGAATACTATTACAACACCACTTATCAGATGTCCATCGACATGACCCCATTCAGGGCATTGTACAATTATGACCCACTCTCTTTTGTAGAGATTGCTTTTGGTGACAATAGAACCATGATGGTACATGATTGGGTACAACAGAGTCAGAACATCCTCACGAAGTTGAAGGATCACCTACATAGGGCACAAAATTAGCAGAAGGTCCAAGTAGACAAGCATAGGGTAGAGCGTACTTTTGAGGTTGGTGACTTAGTCTACCTAAGGCTCCAACCATACAGACAAGCTTCTATCAAATGAAGTGGAGTAGAAAATCTCCAACCTCGGTTCTTTGGGCCATACATAATCAACATAAAGGTAGGGGATGTAGCTTATAAGCTGGAGCTCCCACAGGGTAGCAGGATACACAATGCTTTCTACACATCCTGCCTGAAGAGGGCCATCGACCAACACATCACCCCACTGGAGGTGTTGCCACCTCTAGATGAAGAGGGGCAATTGGTACTGGTACCGGAGGAAATATTGGAGGTTCGAGAGAAGAAAATACGGAGGAGAAACATCAAAGAATACTTAATCAAATGGAAGGATTTTCCCATTGAGGATGCCACATGGGAGAATGAACATGTGATACAAGAGACAGGTTTGGAATTGCTTGTGGACAAGCAATTTCTTCCAGGGGAGACTGTAATGTTCCCCACCTCTTGATGAAGAGGTCTCAGAAGACTTAGTGGTCTAGTCATCCCCACTAGACCATAGTCTCATGCAGCATGGGGAAAGGTCAACTAACTCAATGTTATATTTTGAAGTTGACTTGGAAAAAGGTAAAAAAGGTAAAAAGATAACTCAATGAAGGAATAGAGCACTGGAGGTTGAGTTAGGAGTTGACCCTAGGGTTTAACTTAACTCAACAGAGAAACATAAAAGAAGTATAAAGGAAATCCTAGGGCATACCTCTCACTTCATCTTGGATGTTATTGCATTTGGCTATTGGGCTCTTGAGCACATAGTTTTGAGATTACAAACCCTAAAGAACAACTCAGTGGTGAAAGATTCTACTCACCTTGTTCCAATATTGGTCTCAGGGATGAAACACTCCACCCACACCATTCTATCATCTTCACAGGTTCTATCATTGATCTAGGAGGGCAAGAGGCCGTACCCTTTGGGGGTTTTCCAATAGGGGCACATCATTTCATGAAGAGGAGTTCAATCTAGTCTTGTGACAGGGTCTATTGACATTCTAGCATCTGGGTATTGTTTGTAGGGCCTTGTTCATCAGTTTTGGAGTATTCTTGGAGAGTTGCTTCAGATAGATATTTATCTGCAACTTTGGGACATCCTTGAGACAAGGAGGGCGCAACTGTGATTCAAATCTACTCATTTTGGAGGGGTTACACCTCAGATATGATCCTGAGACTTCTCCTAGTGTCTTGTGGTATCCTGATCTACCTTTCTGGAGAGTTTCAATATATTCAAATACTTCTTCCATCAGGGTCAAATTATTGAGCTTGACAGTCTTTAGGAGGGTGCATCCTTGATTAGGGTTTCAACAGTTTGGAGGGTGAATCTTGGCATCTGGACTTGATACTTCAGGGAGGGCTTCCACTGGTCCTGATCTATCTTTCTGGGAAGTTTGGTACTGTTTGGAGATCCTCTTCAATTGGGCCGAAATATTGGTCTTCTCAGCTCTACAACAGGATGTGCCTTCAGCCAGGGGGATTTGGACGTAACCATGGTTCTTCTTGTATTGTTATTCATTGTATTTCTAGCCTTTGGGAGGCTTGCATCTCTTATCCGTAGCATTTTGTAGCAACTTATCTATTTATCTATTGGAGCCATCTGATGTTATTCCAAATTTGCATCCATCTTGTACCAGGTTATTGCTTCTCATAATAATAAAGGTCAGATCTATGCTATTTGGTTCTATATCTTGTGTACTGGTTAGATCTTGCATTTGTAGTGAGTATATCTTCAGATCTTCACTTAATAACTGAATATAAACCTAAGGCCGAAAATTGTGAGGCCAACCTACAAACACAAACAATCAAACAGTTAATTCAGTGGTCAGTTAGTGTTCCAAGCAAAAAAAATTGGCTTGGGAACATTATAGTATCAATTTTTTCTTTTAGTTTATCAACTGCCAATATATTTGATTCCACTTCCAATGCTGCATCTTTCATATGAGCTAAAGAGGTATATCTTCTCTCTCTCAACATGAGGCAAAATTCAGGATCAAAGGCACTAGCATAAGTTGTTTTGGTAGAGGTTTCAGTATGTTTGATTTATGTAGGGATTTTATTATACATTTTATTAAACCATTTGGAAAAATCTGAAACTAATTCCCCTTCTTTTCTCTTGAGTGAACCAAACTCTGTAATATAATACAAAAAAACTTTCTTATCATCTCAATGCCTTAAAAAGGCATCAACAAGGGCTTCAATCCCAACAATTTATCCAAGAGGTAAATCCCTAAACCATTTCCTGGCTTCACCATCAAGGCTTTGTACAAAAAATCTCATCCATACTTCCTCATTTTCAATGTTTAGATTATCATCATAGCTATAAAAAGTTACAAGATACTCCTCTGCAGTTATGTCCTCTTATCCTGTGAACTTGGGCATGTACTTAAGATAGTATCCTACTGGGAGAGCATTCATAGGTGGAGGCAACACAAGAGAAACATACCTAGAAGCCACTATGGCATCCATCCTATTTCTAGGAGGGTTTTCACCTACCATTTGATTAAGAAGAGGAGGATTATAAAGTCTAGGAGAACTAGGGGGAGACTTGATTGGTACAACTATAGTCTGTATGATGGGTACCTTAGGAGAATGAAGAGTATAGGATGAGGAAGTTTTAGTTTTAACAAACAGAGGCTAAGTCTTGAAAGAGGATGGTGAAAATTCCAAGGGAACTGAGGGTCAAAACAAATTTAAAAGAGAAAAGAGAAGGTGAACCAAGGGTAGGAAAATCCTCTAGAATCTCAAGCCTGAAACATCAGGTGAGGCAAGTACTTAAAAAATTTCAAAGATTTATTCTTTCAAATGGGGGTAAAAATATGAATACTCTACAGGGAAATCTCCAAGATCTAATTTTTTTAGGAGTTTCAACAAAATGTAAAAGAGGAGCACTAGATACAACTACTGGTGTTTTTAAAGTGGAATCGGGAAAGTTTCCATTAGTACTTGAAAAGCCTTCTTGAGAATATTTTCCTTTCTTGATGATCTTCTCTGAGTCAGCTTTAGGTGTAGCCAGAGGTAAATGTGGAGTAGACCTTGTGCGCCTACCTTTAGGAGCCACAACTGAAACAATGGAGTTGCCAAGTGCAAACTACAGTCTTCAATTTACTGATTACTATGCACCCTCAAAATCGATATTTTCTTGTCGTTCAATCCAAGGGAAATGTTTTCAATCCATTCCGCGACAATGACTCCAAAAATGTTAGCACTGAAAGTCACACTTTGACTACTAAAGTGTAAGATAAACACCCATCAGTAGGTTTAAAGATAAGTTTTTATGATGATGTCAAATGGATCAAAACTCAGTCAGAACAGTGAAAATCACAGAAGGTTCCAGAAAAGATGTATCAACAAATGAGGTCTTGGCTAACTTAGATCAGGGTTTTACATAGTAAAATGGATAGATAAAAGAGTTATTGAGAAAATGAAAAATGCCTATCACTCACATCAGGAAATACTAGCAAACATTTGAGGAAAGCCTTTTGACATAAGAACTTCTTTAATCAAAATATAAACTTCGAGAAAATCATAGCAGCATCACAACGAAACCTCCATTGCAATACATATACAATAAATCAAATGAATCATTCAAATGACAGTAAAATCAGAGTAATATTGAGATAAGATAATCGAATGAAATTGATTTCTATTAATAAAAAGTCTCAAGTCTGTTACACAAAATCAAGAGATGGCTCTGTAACTTCAAAATTTCAAAAAAGTATGAGTTTCATTACAATCCTTCAAACCCTTCAATGATTTTCAATCTCTATCTTATAGCCTAGGCTGTCAATGATAGCTTTACAATTCGAATCCCCCTTCTTGCATAGGATTCCCACACCTAAAGGCAGAGTAACAGTTGGAGTAACTACAACTGTTCAACAAAAAAGTAACAAATTGCTAAAAAATAGGCCCATGCTGGTAACCTCCTTGATCATATTAAATGTGATTGATGAATTGTGATCTAAGTGCATCTCCATTGGTCAGGTGTCCCTCCAGCCTTCAATTAAAATTCTAGCAACTATTATAACCTTATCTTCCCATTTGGAAACCATTTATTCCTCTAAAACCTCCAGATCAAGAGTTCGCAGCGCCAGGCGCTGTGAACGCTCCTGTAGCCGCTCAGTTTGTTTGAAAACGCATCAAAAAACTCCAAAACTATCCCAAGTGTCAACAACTTCTATAATAATGTATTATAGTGGTATAAGACATAGGAAAGCTTAACACATCCTCAACTGAATCCCGACTTATCAAACATGACTGTCTCCAATTAGCAAAATACCAAAATAGAACACTGTAAAAAATGGTATGGTGTCCATCTTCTTCACTTTTTGACTCTGGAGCTCCTCCTAGTTGCAGCTTTAGCTAATATATCCAAATTCTTCTTAGCCGACTCCTCTTTGAAAGGTTTCAACTCCATCTTTATCCCTCTGATCTGACTCTGGTAGGCTATGTTATGTCTGTACAAGTTTCTAAGCTGCATGTGGAGAGGTCAAAACCTTTTAGCTATGAACTTAGCCTTTTCAAGAGTTCCACAATACATCTCCATAAGATCATTCAACTTATTCTTTTCAACCAAATCCTCCCTTTTTAGTTTGGAAATTTTAATTCTTTCCTCTTTAGGCTTTTTGTTTAGCCTCTTAAAGGTAGGATTTCCTGGAGGAGTAGTTATGTCTACAATTTCAATGGGCTCTTTGATAGGTACACTTTTTCCCTTTCTCTGGATGGGGGATCTCACTGACACTTTCTCCACAATGCTTTCATGATTTGCTGATGCTCTAGTAATAGGTCTCCTAGTCTTGAACTTGTCTACAACAGGTGGTGAAGAGAACAATAAATTTCTTCTTCTCAAACCCGTGACTCTAGTTGAAGGAGTCTCCAATGGACTGGGAGTTGGCAAAGGTGAAACCTCTCTTTGTGGGGACTGAGAAGATCCTCCTTCTTCTACATGTTCCTTTGTTGCTTTATCTTTCTTAGCAGACCCAATGCTCTTCCTTTTCTTATTCATCTCCAACTGTACAGTCTTGTCAACCTAAAGAGGGCTTTGTACCTTATACTATGGGGTAGGAGCAATGTTAAGTTGAAAGTTGGAAGAAGTAATGAATTCTTCCCATTCCATGTTTCTCTTTCTTAATTCTTCCATTACCAACATATTTATTAGACTTGAATGAAAAACACTTGTATCAACTGCCTTAGACTTAGCCTGAACCCTATCAGACATTTTTCCAATACTTCTGAACAAGTAAAAAGGAAGATTCATAACATCTTTCCCTATGAAGTGTAGTAGTAGTATGATGTGATATTGATAGATCATGTTAAATATCCCTTCACAGGTAAAGTATATTTGAATTATCTTCAACATTTTATCAAAACCCTCTAACATATGGTTTATGGGCACACCCTTTGACAAATTGTCTTCTTGGTGTTCCGGTTTGAGGAATTCCCTTAAAAAGGAAACATTCAGAGTCATGGCCTTGAACCATCTCTCCCTAGTACTAGGTATCTCAGTGGCTGCTGATATGGTCCTCTCAGATACCTCAAATTCTAGTATCCCAACCTTGGTCTTGGTTCCATCAAATTTTAGTGCAAATTCTTTAGCCACCTCTGGGTGCCCCCTCTTCATTTTCTAACATAAATTAATACATCCCACTGTTTTGAAGGCCTCCTTGATTAAGGGTTCCTCAACGAATAACTGCATATCATAAGGTTCCGTTCTCACAATGTCTCCACCTTTGTGAACCTTCTTTTGCTGATTATCCATTAGTGCTAGCTGGGAAGATTTTATCACAGTACTGAATAACTACCCACAGTGGAGAGAAGGTAAGCGGAAGAAATGACTATTGGAATCAATAAAAAAATCCCCACAAACCTCTCAAAATGACAATGATTTTAAGTAAGGATGAAATGGTTTAACAATGAGGTTATCTTCATAAATGGAATGCGAATAGATGGTGAATTGGTAAAAGGATGTTTTGCAAAGGATGCTGGAACAAAGAGTTCGCATCACTAGCTGACTACACAGAGTTCGCAACACCAGAGATAAGGTTTTGGAAAAGCTGTGTGAAAAGAGTGATGCAGAGGCCAATGATCATAAGATAGGGTAATTTAGGCCCAGGGATGCTGATGGTTTCAAGAGATAAGATGCAAAGCATGGGAAGAAGATTCTGGAGCTTAATTACAGGTTTGTGAGAGAGTTCACAATGCCATCCAACCAATTCGCAATATCATAAAAGGAAAAGCCACTGACCGCCTTTCCAGGCCTTAAAAAAAGGTGTACAAGCTCATGAAGTACATGGTAGCCTAGTATTGAAGGCTGATATCTTCAGAGCTGCTCAAGAGCGTCTATAAGTGGTCTAAACGCCAACTCATCCCCTGCAACCAGTTCACAATGAAGTGTGAAACGCCTGTCTGTAACACCAGTTCGCAGCGCCAAACTGGAGGATGTTTTGCACACTTGGAGAAAACGATTAAGACATTCATAAAAATAATCCCTAAATATTGATTTAAAATTCAACTATGAAATCAAGGAGATCTCCAATGACATGACCTTTTAAGAGAAATGATGATTATAAATGAAATATGTACTTTGAAAGCATTGTGAACTCTCTTAGTGAGTTGACAACGTACAACTCAGAATAGATTTGACATTTTAACGATCTGAGTGACAAGAGGATGGGCCAGCGTACAACATGGAGAAAGTGACATGTCAGGGTAATAATGACCAATTTTGAAAGATGTGACTCAATGACTCTTCAAACCAAAATCAAACTAATCATAATTTATTCATGAAAAAAAATGAAAAATTGCTATGGGAAAGGGACCTAAAACCTATAACCTAAGGTAAAACTATGACTCAAAATCAAACTAAAGATTTTTATTGACCCATGAAAATCTATGTGAGAACACCATGGACGAAGATTCTCCTTGTGTGATAGGCAGTGACCATATTAGGGATGAATGGTCCAAGACAAACATTCTTCATGTGTCACAGGTAATGACTAGATTAGGAAGAATGGTCCTTTTCCCCGTGTCACAAGTAGTGACCAGATTAGGGAGAATGGTACATGATAGGTAATCTTCCAATGTTACATATAGTGACCAGATTAGGAAGAGTGGTCCTTCTCCCCGTGTCACAGGTGGTGGCTTTCAACACTTGTTACTTGCAACATCATGCCCAGATTACACAGACATAGTGTAGCCCAAAAAGTTGATGTATTCAACGATGTTGATGTTGATGATGATTTGATGTAACCCTTTTAATAGATAAATTTGTCAACTTGAGAACATTTAAATGGTCATTTTGAATACCTCCCTAATTAAGAGGGAGTGTTGAATTTTGTAACTATGGTCGGTCTTCATAATGTATATGTTTTGGTGTCAGAATATTTGTAAAGCATATTTAAATGCTTGAGACATGAGAATAATTTGAGTCAAGTCCTCCCTTCGAATTTTAAGAGGGAAAGTTTGAATTTGTAAAAATGATTTTTTGGCTCCAAGTTGTACAAGTCAACCCTCCTCCAAGTCAATTCGGCCCACAATATTGAAGATAACCCAATGTAAAGTTGACCCCAAGAAAATTGACAAGTAGGCCCCAAAACCGAGTGACAAATTAGTATAAATAAAGGCACTGGCCTCCTCATTTACACACAACAATTCGCCTTCCTCATAAGAGAAACTGTAGCTACAAAGGTTCACTGGTTTCTGGAGAAATTGGGCATCTCAAGAAAATATCTCTTGATATATGTTTTTTTTTTCTTCTTTCTCCTCTCTTCAGTTCACACGCGTGACGTCTCTATCTCTCTATCTGTAATGCACATATTTCTGTAGCTGGTGATCTCTCTATTGTGCACAACTTTCTGTGATGCTGCTGCAACTACTGCTGTATCATCTAGGGTTTGACTTGGAGGCTAAGACTAGGTTCTAAGTGTTTCTCTTATTGTACACATAATTTATCTATTAAGAAGGGTTGCTAGGTTCCCCCCCTAGTGGGTTTTCCCAGGGTAAATCTTGTGTCTTTATGTGATCTTTACTGTTCT
The DNA here is from genome assembly GCA_032191745.1 of Picea mariana. NCBI lineage: Eukaryota > Viridiplantae > Streptophyta > Pinopsida > Pinales > Pinaceae > Picea > Picea mariana. Next base: position 475,516 of record JASDQU010102020.1, read on the forward strand.
ACTTTTCTACTGCATTTATATCGTTGAATTTCTGAAGTGTAATTGCTTAATGATATATTGATAAGTAAAAAGGAATACATCATTATAAGTAATTATCAATATTTCAGAAATATTGTACCTAGAGCTATTTTTTCTAGGAATTTCAACATTTGGTACTCAACATTTCGTATTAGAGCAAATGATCCTCAATTTTTCTCTTTCAAACGAGCCTTCTCACCTTTTTTACTTCAACTATTTTTAGGATGTTTGAATTGCATGGAAATTTCAAGGTGGGATAGAAAAGAGTGAAGTATATCTAGTAAAAATTTTAGAATCACATTCTTATACTTTTGGAGTTACATGTTGTACAAATTAGGGATTTTGTCTAGTCATCAAACTAGGATATGCGGTTTCAATAAAATAATCATATCTCAAGATTGTAGGTCTAAATTAAGTGGAACTTGTGGGATTGGATAGAAGATGGACCAATGGGTTTCAAATCCAAATTTTATAGTTGTTTGGGAAATATTGGCAAAGTGACATTTTGTACCAATTCGCTAATATGAAGGGTACCAAAAATCAAATAGTTTTGGTAGCTTGGACTTAACTTATTAGAGGAAATTTGAGGCTAAAATGCGCCTTGTAAGAAAAACTGTTCTTGTTGAGTTGGAAATTCAATAACCAATAAAATATAAAAAATATAGGTAAAGGATAATCCTTGAGTTGGACATATAAAATTCAAATATGCTTGTGTGTCCCATTTTTATTTGAAATAGTTAACCACACATAAACCTCAACTTGATGAGATCATATTGGGATATAATAAACATCCTTGAAATTCTAATGCTCAAATATTTTATATTATCACTATTTCCACTCACTAAAAGAATAAATTCCACATTAATTAAGCCCATAGTGGAATCACTCTAGAATATGAAAGGTATTTTATATTATCAATGAATAGAAGAGAAAAAATAATAAAAGTGATAAAATAATAAAACAAAATATTATTTTTATTTTTATCATTATTTTAATTAGTATTTGTATTAGCAATACATTTGTTTCTAAGCAATATATCTGTGGTTTTGAGCGTACATTTGTGGTTTTGAGCATATATATGTGGTCTTGAGAGAATCTCTTTGCATATAATATATCTCTTGGCATTTGGAATGATACATCTGCGGTTTTAGAGTGAATCTCTTTGCATATAATAAATCTCTTTGCGGTTTTGAGTGAATCGCTATGTGGTTTTGAGTGAATCTGTCTACATATAATATATATCTCTCTACGATTTTGAGCGAGTGTTGACGAATATGAACTTGGCAAATTTGACCTCTTGGCGAAATTTGTAGTTTTTTGGGAGCGTGTTCGTAAATATGGTGAGTCACTTGCTACTTATTTTCTCCACTTTTCATTATGAGCACCCCACCACCTATTACAAAAAATCATCTTGTTAGGGGGAGGCCCCAAAGTCACCCGAGAGATTCTTTACGAATATATGGAATCATTAGAAAAAAGTAGAGAAGAAAGAGATGTCAAACTCCAAACAGAGTTAGAACCATTAGAAAAAAGGAGTAAAGAAAGAGAAGCAAAACTCCAAATAGAGTTAGAGACAATGCTTGATAAAAAAATTAGACTCTTCAAAGATACGCTTCAAAAACAAACAGAGGATAGCTTGTTAGGGTTCAAGAGTCATTTGAAGACAATGGATTATGGAATTCAAGAAATGGAAAAACAAAAATAATCAACCCAAGAAGGGGAGGTTGAAAAAAATTTCAACTTACGAGATAAGATTAAAGAGATAAAAGAAAAACCAACCAACAAATTGGCCCTAAGTAGTCTAGAAAACAATTTGGATATCAATCCCATCAAAGAGGAAATGAATAAGATAATCGAATTGGATCATGACTGTAATAAAAGATCCTTGAACCTCATAATTTTTGGTATAAAAGAACAACATGAGGAGGATACGCTAGCAATAGTAAAAGAAGAACTAAAAAATAAATCACAAATTGAAACAACTTACCTCATAGAAGCATATAGGCTAGGAGAAATAATAAAAAATAAAGATAAGTTGATCGTGTCAAAGTAAGTTGTAATGACCATAAATATAACATACTCAGTAAATATCCAAGTTTAAAAGGGTTAGGAATATTTATAAATGAAGACCTCATTCCCAAAGACTAAACTGAATTAAGGAAGGAAGTGAAAAAGGTAAAAGAAGTCAAGAAAGAAGGAAAATGGGCAATAATTAGAAATTGAAAAGCTATTGTTAGGGATAGAGACCATAAGGATAATAATAAATAGGAATTTGGGATAGTCAAGATCCTTTTTTGGAACTGTCACAGATTTCACGGTGCAAAGGTCCTATGTTAAGTTGGATCTCGAGTGATATTGATATTATTTGTCTATTTGAAACATGGAAACATGAAGAGTCTAGGGTCCCTAACATAGAATGTTTTGTCTTATGGTTGGCATGGAACAAAACGTCCTACCACAGAGGGATAGGAGGCATAGCCTATTATATTAGAAAAAACATTTCTTTTCATTTCTAGGGACTTTAATGCTAGGATTGCGACTAGCCAAGCTATTATTTTAAGCAATGATTCCAACCATAATCCTTTATGGCTAGATGAGAACCCTGTTTTAGCTAACAACTACAAAATAATATCTAACGACCTTACTGAGGATTTGTTTGGTACTGATCTAGTCAAGCTCTATAGCTCTCAAGATCTAATAATTTGTAATGGAGTAATGGAGTGGCCTAACTCAAGCCAGATGACTTGTATTGATGGACTGGGTGGTAGTGTCATGGATTATGTGATATATGATATCCCCATTTCCAATCAAATAGTAACTTTTGACCTTTTAAATGACCATGAACCCGACTCTGATCATAGACCTTTAACTCTAACTCTAAACTTTTCCATACACAGGAATTCCATTGAAGAAAATTCTAATAATCAAAGGCATCTTCTCTTTGACAAAAGTAAAGTTGATCTTTTCTTGAAGGATTTAAATTGGGAATTACATCTCCTAAATTATAAGGACAACATTGAATACCTATATCATAATTTTGCAACTACCCTTTCCACTCCTACTAGCAAGTTCTCTTTTGAGGTGTCCTGTAAAAAGAATAATAGAACAACCAACCCTTGGTATGATAAAGACTGTAAAATTGCTAGGAAATCCATTAGGTATGCTTATAATGAGTTCTTAAAACTCGATAAGATCAATACGTACAAATCCCTAATTAAAAGGAATTTTTTTTTACTATATCAATAAAAGGAAAGAGCGACTTTCACAACTATCTAAGCTCGATCCTAAGAAGTTTTGGAAATAAATTCTAATCCACAATACTAAAGAAAATAATATGATCCCCTTAAGGGACTCAAACTCCTACCTTAAAAGTATTTATGAGTTCCCTAATTCCATGGAGACCATTCCTATTGTCCCTACATAGGATGAAGTTTTTTCTTTGGATGACATAGAGTTTGGGGTTGAGCATCTTGCAAATGGGAAAGCCAAGGACATTGAAGGCTAGCAAGCTGAAATTTTTAAAATAGGAGGGCCTATCCTTATCCCTCACATACACAAAATCTTCAATTTAGTAGTTATGCAGGGCATCCCTAAACCCTGGATGCAAAGCCTCATTATTCCTATTTTTAAAAATGAGAATAGAAACATTCCCTCTAATTATAGGACTATTATGATTGGCCCAATTTTAGCCAAGCTATATGAAATTATTTTGGAAAAGAAGATTATCCTATGACTGGAAAGTCACGATAAAAGAGATAAAGTCTAGGCCGGACTTAGGATATATCATTCAACTGTAGACCATATTGTTACCTTTGGGATCATTACAGAGGAGTTTTGCAATACTAAAACCAATATTTTTTGTTGTTTTGTTGACTTTAGAAAATATTTTGACACGGTTCCTAGGAAAAACCTTTGGCATATGTTAGAAGAGATAAAAGTTCCTTTCGAGTTGAAGGCTGCTGCAATAAGGTTATATGCGAATGTTATTTCCAAGTTTAAGAACACCGAGGGCTAGTCGAAAGAAATAAATTGCAATATTGGAGTCAAGCAAGGTTGTCCCTTGTCCCCTACCCTTTTTGGCATTTACATCGACAAGCTAGAATATTGTTTGGAGGAAGCAGGTTGTGTCATCCCTACTCTCACTGGTATATTCATCAATCTTCTTCTTTATGCCGATGATATTGTTCTTATGGCGAGGATTCCCCACCATCTTGGAAAGCAATGAAGAATCCTCAAGGATTTATGCTCCAATATGGGTATGACTGTTAATACTAACAAGACTAAAGAAATGACCATTAAATCCAATAAGATCACTTTTGATACCTTCGTATATGACAAGAACAACTTGGAGGAAGTGATTTCATACAAATATATTGGAATCAATATTGACCACAAGCTCAACTGGAATTATAGCATTGGGAAAATGATAATTGGAGGATGGGAAGCTTATTATGGGCTTGAAAACAATTGTAAATCAACCATTATTTGGATATGGGATAAGAATAAACTCCTATTTGATACTCTAGTTACACCTTTGATTCTTTATGGATGAGAAATTTGGGGATGGAATATCTCTCGTGAATATTGGAGAAAGATAGAGCAAATCTAAAAGAATTTTATAACTTATAACCTCAAAATTAAAGGAAATACACCCCATCCTATCCTCCTCTTAGAGGTGAGCCTTCCCCCATTGAGAGTATGGCTATGACTAGATACCTAATGTATAAGAACAAGTTAAACACCACAGAATCCAAGAGGCTTCCTAAAATTACTTCAAACCCAGTTGTAATCACCTTCGACTCAAGCAAGGATGGCATAAAGATGCCCAGTCTTGGGTAAGTCTTTGGGGAATCATGGAAGAGACCATTTTACAGGATAAGGATACTATTAAAAATATTATTAAATAAAAATTTAAGGAGAAAATGTGGTGTGATAAAGAGTTAGAGTAAAAAATAAAATTAAGGTATTATAAGGAGGCAATCAACCCTAATTTAGAAGATCAAAATTATCTCTCTGTTTTGACAAGTATAAATAAAAAAATAAGAATTTCTAAGATAAGAACAAATTCTCATGAGCTCCATAGTGAAACTGGGCTTTGGTCAATTCATAAAACACATTGGGACGAAAGAGTGTGTCACCTTTGTGACACTAAGAGGGTTGAATATAAAAAACACTTTCTCTTAGATTGTCCAGCCTATACCCAGATAATATCTAAATTTCATAATTTTGGTCACACTACCAACCTTCCTATCCTTTTAACTCAACAAAACTATGGTGATCTTGGAAAGCTTCTCTTAATGTTTTTCGAGCATAGAAATAAAATTCTAAAGAATTGTAAGTAATCCCTTACCCTATTAAGGTCGGGTAAACCACTTCAGTCTCAATGAATGTTAATCATCATCATCATCAATGTGTTTTGTGAATTTTGAATTTAATATTAAATATAAAAATAATAGTTTACACTGTAATAATTATGGATGATTATAAGTAAAATCAATGAGAGGAAATTTGAGGGAAAAGGATAATATGGAAGACTTTAGCTGCCTTCATTTCATACTTGTAAGTCACAATAAAAATGCTTTAAATTTTGAACAATGTGAATGTTGAATATTTTAGAGGGAAAATAATTAGAAACACATTTTTTCTACATATTTTCAATTTATCACATTGTAGGTTCACCAACATTATCGTACTTGTTGGATGCATATTTAAATTATACATCTAACAACTATTATCCACATTTGATAATTTTAGTGACCATATAGTGATATAAACTAAAAATATGTGAAAACGTGTTTCTATTTCCCTCGCTCAAAATGTGCTAATTCAACTTTTGACTCCTAATATACATTTATATTAGGACACTTTGTTTTCTCAAATTTCCTTTCATTGGATATAAATTTTAATATAATAATAATAATATTACATCATTTATGGTATGTGGTTGATCTATTACCAATTATTCATTATCATTTATTTTATGCACAAGAATCTAAAATTCCCATTATTGTTTTTGACCCTCATATCTTAACTCTACATTAACCCAACTTATATGTCAAATTCCATTAATGAAGAGATATAGATTGACGTTCACTAGATAGCACCTCTAACTTAGTGTGATGTGGCATACACTCTTATTATTTTATTTTTCCTTAAGAGGTCCATTGTTGGCCACAAATTTCCTCTAATAGGATTTCTTTTGAAGAGTTAAAATTGAATGACACTTGTGGGAGTCTAAAGTAGACATATCAGGTTGTTACAATAATAAATGTTAGACATACAAAAAAATAAGATCTACCTCAAGTGCAAGATTGACTTGCATGACAATCCCCATACTAAGGTCTAAAAAGGTGTGTCAATTTAAAATTAACATAACTTTTCACTAGAAGGTCAATTTAGATTGTTGAAAAGTTGTTGTTAGTAGGAAGCAAGAGAGAATATATTTCGAAAACTTTTTTGATTAATTGGGATAAATAATGAATGTTTGAGAAGATTGAAGTTGAAGGTTTTCACTGAACTTGATTATTCAAGTAAGGACTAATATAAATACCCAAGTTTAAGGAAGACACAGATGAATTTGACCCTATAGGATTGTTGCGTATTGCAAAGAAAATTGGAAAAAAACAATCATGATATTTTTCATACAGGTTTTTATTTTCACTAGGAAGCTAATGTTTAGTGGAAAAGTCTTGATTTGAACATCGGATTACATTGCATTTAGGAATAATTTGAAGAATTGTTCTGCAATATGTAGATAAGGGAAACAAATTTAGAGGATACGAAGAAAAAAGCACGAATTAAAGGAAGCCAAGGAATAATTTAGTAAGAAAGAAACCAATTCCTTAAGTTACAAACCCTTAATGAAGCACTCATTAAGCAAGTTAAAAAAAGAAGAAGGAAAGGTAAGAAAATTAAAGAAGGCAAAGGATGAGTCAAGAGAATAATTTAAAATGAAAGATGAAGAAATGAAAAGGTGGTGTAAGCATAATCAAAACCTTATTAATTTTCTTTTGGTTGCAATTTGAGGATGGGATGGGAAGACTAAGTATAGGAAGAACAAGATGAACTTCAAAGTTTTAGGGTTTTTTAGGTGAAAGAATTAGTAGAAAACATGGTGGACTACATTGTTGATCCTCTTGAGGGCATCTTTATTTTCTCCTTGAACAACTTATGACTGGGTCATAAAGGTTTGATGGTGGGTTGGAGTTGCTAAGGGATGATTGGGGGTAAAAAAATCTAATACTTTATGATCCTTTCAAACCTTAGGTTATCATGATTGGTAGTTAGGGCACTTCTATCAAAGGGATGTGACATTGTTATACCACAAATTGCCACATCAATTGCATTTGTGATATGACCTATCCCTTTTCCTTCGCTTGCAAAATTAAATCCCATCATCCTTTATCAAACACATCTAAAAAAAAACATTTTTGTTGCCATCCGCGGGTCACCTGTGTGCAAACTGTGAATGTTCGCGCCTTGCTAGTTTTCAACTTGCGGATGCCCTAAAAAAATATAAAAGAATAAAATATTCCACATTTTCGGGTGGAGTTTTCGATTGGGTTCCCAAACTCCCCTTGGTCCGTACAACCTCAATCCCTTGAGGATGGTATAAATGCACCTTTGAGGGCATGGATGAGGAGGAAAACCTAGGTGCAAGTTTATGTTGATGAATTTGCAAGCTTCCCTACTTTCCTTGATCCTATGAGTATCATCCCCCTGATATGGAACTTGTTTTCCAACATTCCTTCCTCTCCCATATGTGGTTGTAGGGTGTGTTCCTATCCCTTCCGAGTCATTCGAGGAAGAGCCATCGTGTTGAGTTGATTCTTGAAGGACCAGTGGAGGAACCTGAGAGGCTGGCTTTGAGGTAGTGTCGACGGTTAGAGTTAGGTTGTAACTACCCACTTTCATCGTTTTCAATAAAACAATTCTCTTTGCCTCCATACACGTGCAAATTGATTCAAACTGTTGATATATGTTTTTTTTTAGCTAAATATCCCTGAGTTGCAGGATTGGACTGTGGCTGAGATGCCATGGCCATGGGGCATCTAAGCCATCAAAATCACCCAGGGATCGCACCTAACTTGGACCGCACCAACCCTTAACATGGCTAGATTTGAGGTGTCCCCAGAGTTTTTGAACCGATGACTTCACTTATGGAGTGCCTTAACAACACACTTCCTCACCGACTGCTCTACACCACGGGGACTTAAAATTTGAAGGACACGGGGGTGGTATTTGATCCACTTATATGTGTACGGGTCACAATACCATTTAATATAGTATCTTTGGGTGAATCCACATGTTCGACCACTACCTCAATTTTCTTATGATATGTTATTATGTTAGTTTGCTTCATATACTTGAATTTTTGCACATTATCTGTATGGTTTGAATTCATAACTACCTTGTTGCAGCATAGACTCGGTCTTACTTTGCAGGTTGATACCAATGGAGATCAGGCGCAAAATCAAAAGTGGAAAGTGAGGATTGACATCAGACGTTGGATACAAGGTGTAAAGTTTCTCCTTCTCTCTTTCTCTCTTTCTCTCCTCAAAGTAGTTATTTTCTTATAGCATTGTTGCGTGTGAAGGTAGGTTCTGTATTTTACATATGGTCTCGCTCTAATGTGACATGACCCAAGGTCATAGGGAAAAAATACCATAGCAAACACGTCTATTAGAAACTATAGAAACTATGCATCATGGGTAAAAGCACCCAATAGACTCATTAATGAAAAGGGTAAGGTTGTACATTCCGACCCCTTGGTAGTTTCACCATCATCCTCATGATTGAAATCCATTAGCAGAGGTGCAAGAGAGCTAAAATCTGAGCCAACAAACTTGTTCCTAAAATCAAGAGTACATGTGGGTTTGTACATAGAAGTTCTAGGTCCTTTGGAATAAGGACTAGTTCACAAAGAAGTGATGATGGGTGAAGAGAGTCTTAGGTTGAAGCACCTAGAGCTATTAGGGTTAGAAACCTCAAGATCCAAACAAGCTAAAAAAATCTTGGTCACTCCAAAAGTGAACCCAGGGAGGAAGGGTAGAAGATGCGTCAAGCTAAAATAAAATAGGGTTACATTGGTTTTGGGGGAACAAATTATGATGGATTAGGTAATGGATATGGTGAGTAGAGATTTGATCCATTGTTTTTATGGGAGACAAGATTATAAAAATTGTTTGGAGTAGTGGTTATCTAGGGTTTGGAATCCATTTCTTGGTAAACCCCAAGATTCCATATCTTGGTAAAGAGATGGATGGAATTTATCTTTAGGACGAAATAAGGTGTTGAGAAGATCTAGGAGTTGAGATGGTATTGGGTTTATTCATTGTTAACATTGAAAATATGAAACCTTAGCTTCAACCCTATATCTAAGAGGTATGGACTCATCTTATTCGGGTCAAGATATCGATCTTAATTTTGGAGCTTTGATCTTTTTCAGACTTAAAGGTAGTCAATGATAGGTTTGGGCCATCCATAGAAATGGATGAAAGATTAAAAATGAGTTGAACCAAAAGTGTGGCTAGAATTTTGGTGGAATTATATTTGAAGGAGGGGTTGGTAGAGGCTATTGAGATAGAAGCTGCCATATGCCATTATATACAAATCCTAAATTACATGGGCATCCCATTCAAATTTTATTGATGTCATCTTTATGGGAATTTAGCTAACACGTGCCTTCTCAAATTCACTAAAAAAATTTGGAGGAATAAAAATGAACATAGTGCAGGTCATGGAAGGGATGATTCATGCTCAAACTCTGTGCATGTGGAGAGATAGCTAGAGGCCAATAGTAAAGAGGGGAGTATGGAAATATGAGGATAAGAATGTGATGGAAGATGGTAACACTACAAGGAGAACACCTTCTTGCGGATGTTTTTATGGAACCTCCCCGAAAGAACTATCCATTAGATATTTATAGAAAAGGTTGTTAGTGGAGGCAAGCAACCATAGTTTTTTTTTTTTTTGGTGCGCCTTAAAGGACTATATGCACTGATGCACATCGAAACATACTGCAACGATGCTAAAATTTTCAAACGCATTGTCACCGTTCATAGCAGAGGTTGTTAGTGGATGCAAGCGGTCATAAGTTGTTTGCGAACAATGTTTTTTGGTAAACCTATATGGTACATCCTTCTCGGTGCTCAACTAAAACATAACACACTAGTGCATAGATGTTCAAATGCACTGTCATAAGTTATACAAAAATAACAAGCACTAATCGAAGTGCATTAGTGATCAGGGTTTATGAGTGGAACAAAATGAACAACAGACCGAATAATATAACACAAAGACATGGAGAGCAACAACATATATCTAGTGAACAATAACTTGTATTTAATAAACAAAATAGGTTGAAACTATAAAACTGAAAAACTGAAAACAACTTGCTCGAATGGTGGTAGCTATCTCTAATAAGTGATGTGGCTGCTACGCGAACCTGTCCAAGCAGAATGATTACAATGAGGTTCTAGAGGCCTTTTTAACATTACTCATGAATGCCAAAACCCTAGACATCCAAAAACCTAACTCTAGGAGGTGAAACTCCAAAAGTTATGTGGGGCCCTATTGGTAAGTTGGTACCTCAACTTCCTGGGCTCGTAACTTTTGCATATGACCTTTGTTTTAGGTGCGTGATAGCCCATTGGAAAGTTCTTTTCGAGAAATACACATTATTCCATCAAACTTTGACTCTGTCTACAACTTGACCGTGGCAAGACAAAAAAACACTGTTTAGGGCCCCAAAACAGCCTTTGAAGTACAGAAAAATGTACTGACATTAAATAATCCAAAATAAGACAATTGGATTAGGTGAGAAGCCACCAATCTCCAGCTGGAGCTGTGTAGGGCTTCAGATAGCCCCAGAAGTGTAGAACCCACAATTACAAAGAATTATAGAAGAACATGCTGAGCTAAAAACTGTCAAGAGGAGCCAGTTGGAATAGGTGGGTGGCCACCAATATCCACCTGGATCAATCCTCCCCCCTTAGGAAGAAAAGTATCCATTGCATTGAGTTCTCCCATTAGGTGAGGAAACTTATTTTGAATTTGGCCCATGGTGAGCCACTTTCCTTGGTGTAGGCGCTACCTTTCCTTGACAACTCGATAAAGCTGGATCCTCTGCTGGCAAGTGCCCTTGACCTGTGTGTACACTATCTGATCAATGGATGCCTGTTCCATGCAGTCATAGTTGATCTCTATTTGTCTCAACTGTTTTACGATCTCTGATGTGTCCAATAATGGTGAAAAATATGGCTGAAGGAGGTCCACATTGAACACATGGTGCAAGCCAAGGAAGGGTTGAGTGTTGATATCAAAAGAATTGCTACCCACAACCTTGGTGATAGTGTAAGGCCCATAACAAAGTGGGAAGATCTTCCGATGGGGCCTTGTAAGGCATTCTTTCTGAAAATGTAACCAGATTTTGTCTCCCACCTGAAACTTGTGTGGTACCTGATGTTGATCATGGTGTTGCTTGTAATTAGCATTGGCTTTCTGCAAAATCTCATGGACCTATTGGCGGAAGTGCTGAATCCGTTCAATGAATCAGATGGCTTTGTCGGCCTCAGAATGAGCATGGGAAGAATCTCTCAGTGTTGTTGCAAGAGGTAGTGCAACATCAATGGGACCCAAGGGATCGAATCCCAGCTCCACCTGAAAGGGTATATGGATGACAGAGCTATGGAGAGCCCTGTTGTAGCTGTCATGAACATAGGGAAGAATCTCATTTCATGTATGCATATACTTAGAGTTATGCATGCGCAGGATGTGCACAATCATTTGATTGATGACCTCTGTTTGGCCATTGATTTGAGGGTAGAAGGTAGTGGATTTAGTGAGCTTGGTCTCCAACAATGACCAAAGACTCGACCAAAATGTGCTGAGGAACCTACTGTCCTGATCGAAGATGATGGTCTATGGTATCCCAAAATGGACCCACACTCGTTTGAAGAAAAGCTTGGCAGTATCTGCCACATTGATTCTTTTCTTGGAGGTTGCAATAATGGCCATCTTCAAAAACCGATCAACCACCACAAATACACAATCATTGCCTTGATTGGTGGACGAAAGGCCATACATGTAATCCATTGAGATGGATTCCCAAGGCTTTTCAGGAGTAGGAAGAGGGGTGTATAAGCCATGCTTCTTGATGGCTGGCTTGGAAAAGGCACTTGCATTGCAAGATCTGATATACTTGTTGATGTCCTATCGAAGTTTTGGTTAATAAAAATGTTTCTGTAGAATGACCACAATTTTCTCCATGCCAAAATGTCCTGCCATCCGACTGTAGTGAGCCTCCCAAATAAACTTTGCACACTCACTTGCAGGAACACATAGATGTCCCATATGGAATAAAAGTCTGTACTAAATGTGAAAATCGGTGATATTCACACCTGTACCTAAGAGATGATAGGTGGTGGTGAATTTCGGATCTTGTTGATAAAGTTGGGGCCACTCAAATGCCTCATGCCCACAGGACTGGAGCACGATGGTGAGTGCAGCTACAGGAAGTTGATTGAAGTAGTCATTGACACGATTTGTGCTCCCTATCTTATACTTGATGTTGAGATGGAATTATTGTAGGTAGTTGGATCACTTCTGATGGCGGTCGTTCTAAAAATTCCTGTGTGTTTGTATGAACTGCAGAGGCTTGTGATCGGTGTGGATGATTGTCTCCTTTCCTAGAATGTAATGTTTCCATTGACGATAGGATTGTACAATGGAATACATTTCCTTGTCATAGGTGGTGTATTTCCAGACAATATCTGAGAGTGTCTCACTATTGTATGCTACTAGATGACTGTGATGTGTGAGAACTGTGCCTACAACATAGTCAGATGCATTAGTCTCAATCTTGAATGATTATTGTAGATTGGGTAAGGAGAGTACTGGAGCTGAGCACAAGCGATGTTTCATATCATCAAATGCTCATTGTTGTGCCTTCCCCTACTTGAAATTTTCCCTACCACCGCCCTTGGTCACTTGGCTGAGGGCCCATGCAATATGGGAGAATCCCAACATGAACCGTCAGTCGAAGTTGGAAAGTCCCAAGAAGCTACGGAGCTTAGTAGGTGTGGTCAAGGTTGGCCAATCATGAATGACTTGGATCTTATGTGGATCTGCATGTACCCTATTCTCATCAACAATGTAGCCCAATTATTGGACCCTGTTCATGGAAAAGGAGAATTTTTCCAAGTTGGCATACAACTTGTGTTGCCACATAATGCTTAAAATCTGCTGAATATGCTGCATGTGCTCCTCCCAATTTCTGCTGAAGACAAGGATGTCATCCAAATATGCCACCAAAAAAGAGTTGGTGAAGGGTCTGAATACATCATCCATAGATCTCATGAAAGTGCCTGGTGCATTTGTTAAGCCAAAGGGAATGACCAACCATTCAAAGAGACCTTCTTTAGATTTGAAAGCTGTCTTCCATACATCAGTTGGCTCGATGGGAACCTGGTGGTAGCCAAACTTTAGGTCAATCTTGTTGAAGAACTTTTCCCCCTTGAGTTGGTCAAGAAGGTCATCAATTCGAGAAATTGGGTACTGATTTCTGACTATGATTTTGTTTAATGCTCTGTACTCAATGCATAGCCACTAGGTCCCATATTTCTTCTGCACTAGTACAATCGAGCTTTCGCAAGGGGAGGAGCTAGGTCTGATGTGCCCCTTTTGAAGTAGTTCTTGGATCTAATTCTTGATTTATTCATTTCCCATCAGTGAGTGGTGATAGATTGGTCCATTAGGCATAGGTGCACTGTGGGTTAGATAAATTAGATGCTTGAATTGGCAGTGCGTCGGTACCCCAGTGGGTGAGGAGAAGATGTCTCCGTACTCTTCCATGGTCCCATCCACTTGCTTCTGCTGCAAAGAGAGGCCACATATGTGACAATGACCTTTTGATTACTGTGAGCATGGATCACAAAGAAGACAAACTTTTCGGTCTATGAAATGACCTTACTGCATTTCTTAGCAGAGATTAAAGAAATAGTTGTAGGCGACGCTACCTCTGGTATCCTATACAATTGTCTACCCAAAGTAATAATAACACTACGGGGTCTAGACTCATACAAAGCATGTCACTTTCACAAATATGTTTGTCCTAAAATAACATCACAAACTTCAAGGGGAGAAATATCACACAATACCTTGTCTTTGAAGGGCTTGATGCCATATGGCAGATGACGTTGTTGGATGACACAAAGATCTCTTCCTTGGCGAAGCCAACCAATGGTGTAGGGCTACAGGTGTGGTGTCATCGAAAGGTCTAGCCACTTGATGACCTCTCCTGAGATTAGGTCCTTCTGACTGCCGCTATCAACAATGAAATGAAGTAGACCCGCTTTACCCACATATGTGAGTGAAAGAGGTGTTCCCCTTCCTTTGGTTCTTCTGGTTCACTTGGATGAATTTTTGTGGTAGCGATGGTAGCATTGGGTTCAACATCGATAATATGCTTCCCTATTTCTGGATTTGATTCAGAGTCATAATTTGCCTCTGACTCGGAAGCTTTCAACTCGACCACTAGTGACTGCTTGGAGCAACATTCTTCGGTTTTGTGCCAAGGGATTTTATGGTATTCACACCATTTTCCCGTGTCCTTCTTCGACTGATCATTACCCTTATTGTGTTGCGGCTTAGAATAGTTGTCCCGAGAGTGGCCATATTTGATATATCCCTTGTTTTGTGGGTTAGGCCTGCCATTTCCCTGCTTCGGCTATGAGGAGCTTGCAGATACAAACTGTCGCCTCTTCTACTTAAATTTCTGCTCGATATTGACAACATATCTATAAGTTGCACCTAATGATGTGAAGTACATAAAATCAATTTCTATTTGAATATATATATGCATATAGCCATGGTATTTGAGAACCAGATGTCGTTCGGAGTCTTTGATACCCAATTTGGTGTGCAGGGTATGGAAAATATTGGTGAAATCAAGTACTGTCTAGTCCCTTTCCTGACACAGGGTGGTCCATCTTGTGTACTGGTCCTCATAGCTTCCAACAAGGTAATTCTATTCTTTAATGTCATCCCTGAAGGAATACCACGTGGGGAAGAATGAAAATATTGAAGATTCCTCTATGGCCCTTTGCTCAAAGTAAGTATCCCACCATTCCTTAACATGGGGAATGACCTTGAGGAGTGAAAAAGTAATCTTTTCCCTATCAGAAAAATTATGGACTGAAAAATAACCTTCGAGTAGATTCAACCATTTATCTACATCATCCACATCTATAAATCCTTCAAATAATGGAATATCAAAATTTACTTGTACCTTGAAGGGGGCTGCATGGATGCTTGATGAAGATGTGTCTCTTGTGGGTAGACGCCGAAGGATTTGTGCAAAATTTTCCATCATTTCATTCCTTTATCGTGCAAGGGATTCCTCGAGCAACATTTTAAAAGGATCTCCCACTCCATCATCTTTCTTTTCATCCCCCATGGGTTGTTGTCGGGCTTGGTGTGACTAATCTTGAAAAGGCTCGACTAGTTTGAGTCCCAACTTCTTGTACCCAGATCTTGTCGGGGACATGGACGAAGGAAAATAAATGAAGAGCATACCGCTCTGATACCACTGATATGGATTTATGAGTGGAACAAAAGGAATAATAGACTGAATATAATAACACAGAGATATGGAGAGCAACAACATATATCCAGTGAACAATAACTTCTATTGAATAAATAAAATAGGCTAAAACTGTAAAACTGCAGAGCTTAAAAAAAATTGCTCAAATGGTGGTAGCTATATTTGAGAAGAGATGTGGCTGCCACGTGCATCCTTCTAAATATAATGATTACAATGAGGTTCTAGAGGCCTCTTTAACATTACTCATGAATTCCAAAACCCCAAACATCCAAAAACCTAACCCTAGGAGGTGAAACACCAAAAGAAATATGGGCCCCGATGGGTAAGTTTGTACCTCAACTTCCCGGGGTCATAAATTTTCCATACAACCTCTATTTTAGGCGCACGATAGCCCGCTAGAAAGGTCTTGTTGAGAACTACACGTTATTCCACCAAACTCTTACTCCTACAGTTTGACTATGGCAAGCCAAAAAAAAACTGTTTAGGCCCCCAAAACATCCTTGAAAGTACAAAAAGATGTACTGACATGAAAACATTCAAAACAAGCCAGTTGGATTAGGTGGGCGGCCACCAATATTCACCTGGAAGCTGTGTAGGGTTTCAGACAATCCTGAAAGTGTAGAGCCCACAGTTAAAAAAAATTACAGAAGAACGTGCTGAACTAAAAACTGTCAAGAGGAACCAGTTGGAATAGGTGGGTGGCCACCAATATCCACCTGGATCAATCCTCTCCCCTTAGGAATAAATGGTATAAATTGCATTGAGTTCCCCCATCAGGTGAGGAAACTTCTACTGAATTTGTCCCATGGTGAGCCACTTTCCTTGGTGTAGGAGATGCCCTGCCTTTACAACCCGATAAAGATGGATCCTCTGCTGGCGAGTAGCCTTGACCTGTGTGTCCACTATCTGATCAGTGGATGCCTATTCCATGCAGTCAAGGTTGAGCTATGTTGGTGTCAACTTTTCTACGATCTATGCTGTGTCCAATAATGGTGAAAATATGACCGAAGGAGGTCCACATTGAACACTGGGTGCAAGCCAAGGAAGGGTGGAGTGTTGAGCTCAAAATCATTGCTACCCACAACCTTGGTGATAGTATAAGGCCCATAACGAAGTGGGCAGAGCTTCCGATGGGGCCCTGTAAGGTGATCTTTCTGCAAATGTAACCAGACTTTGTATCCCACCTGAAACTTGTGTGGTACCTGATGTTGATCATGGCGCTGCTTGTACTTATCATTGGCTTTCTGCAAAATCTCATGGACCTGTTGGCGGATGTGTTGAATCTGCTGAATGAATCAAGTGGATTTTTCGGCCTCAGACTGAACATGGGAAGAATTTGAGTGTGTTGTTGCAAGAGGTAGTGCAACATCAATGGGCCCCAAGGGTTGGAATCCCAACCCCACCTGAAAGGGGGTATGCTCGGTGGAGCTATTGGGAGCCCTATTGTAGCTGTGCTGAACATAGGGAAGAATCTCATCCCATGTACGTGGATGCTTAGAGTTATACATGCACAGGATGTGCATAATCATCCGATTGATGACCTTTGTTTTTCCATCGGTTTGAGCGTGGAAGGCAGTGGATTTAGTGAGCTTGGTGTCCAACAGTGACCAAATACTCGACCAAAATGTGTTGAGGAACCTACTTTCATGATCGAAGATGATGGTCTATGGTATCCCAAAATGGACCCACACTCATTTGAAGAAAAGCTTGGCAATATCTGCCATTGTGATGCTCTTCTTGCAAGCTGTGAGAATGGGCATATTCAAAAACCGATCAACCACCACAAATACATAATCATTTCCTTTATTGGTGGATGGAAGGCCAAACATGTAATCCATCGAGATGGATTCCAAAGGCCTCTCAGGAGTAAGAAGAGGGGTGTGTAAGCCTTGCTTCTTGATGGCTGGCTTGGCAATGGCACATGTAGTGCAAGATCTGATATACTTGTTGATGTCTTGTCAAAGTTTTGGCCAATAAAAATGTCTCTGTAGAATGACTGGAGTTTTCTCCACGCCAAAATGTCCTGCTATCCGAGTGTAGTGAGCCTCCCAAATTAGCTTTGCACGCTCACTTGTAGGAACACAGAGATGGGCCAGGTGGCATAAATGTCCATCCTGAATGTGAAAATCGGTGACCTTCGCACCTGTACCCAAGAGATGATAGGTGGTGGCGAAGTCTGGATCTTGCTGATAAAGTTGGGGCCACTCAGATGCCTCATGGCCATAGGACTGGAGAATGGTGGTTAGTGCAGCTACGTGAGGCAGTCAATGACACGATTTGTGCTCCCTATATTATACTTGATGTTGAGATGGAACTGTTGTAGGTAGGTGGGCCACTTCTGATGGTGGTCGTTCTACAACTTCTCTTGTGTCTATATGAACTGTAGAGGCTTGTGATCACTATGGATGATTGTCTCCTTTCCTAGAATGTAATGTTTCCATTGATGATAGGCTTGTACAATGGAATACATTTCCTTGTCATTGGTGGGGTATTTATGGACAATATCTGAGAGTGTCTCACTATGGTATGCTACCAAATGACCGTGTCGTGTGAGAATTGCACCTATAGCATAGTTAGATGCATCAGTCTCAATCTCGAATGGTTTTTGTAGATCAGGTAAGGAGAATACTAGAGCTGAGCACAAGAAATGTTTCAGATCATCAAATGCTCATTGTTTTGCCTTTCCCCATGTGAACTTTTCCCTACCACCGCCCTTGGTCACTTGGCTGAGGGCCCATGCGATATGGGAGAATTCCAATAAGAATCATGGGTAGAAGTTAGCAAGTCCCAAGAAACTCCGAAGCTCAGTTAGCGTGGTTGGGGATGGCCAGTCATGAATGACTTGGATCTTATCTAGATCCACATGTAGCCCATGCAAATCAACAACGTAGCCTAAGTATTTGACCCTATTCATGCCAAAGGAGCATTTTTACAAGTTGGCATATAGCTTGTGCTGCTACAAAGTGCTCAAAACCTACTGAATATGCTGCATGTGCTCCTCCCAAGTTCTATTGAAGATGAGGATGTCATCCAAATATACCACCAAAAAAGAATTGGTGAAGGGTATCAATACATCATCCATCAATCTCATGAAAATGGCTGGTGCATTTGTTAAGCCAAAAGGGCATGACCAACCATTTGAAGAGACCTTCTTTAGATTTGAAAGCTGTCTTCCATACATCAATTGGATCGATGGGAACCTGGTGGTAGTAAGAATTTAGGTCAATTTTGCTGAAGAAATTTTCCCCTTTGAGTTGGTTAAGAAGGTCATCAATTCGAGGAATTAGGTACCGATTCCTGAATATGATTTTGTTTAATTCTCTTTAATCAATGCATAACTGCCAGGTCCCGTATTTCTTTTTCAGTAGTATAATCAGGCTTCCACAAGGGGAGGAGTTGGGTCTGATGTGCCCCTTTTGAAGCAACTCTTGGATCTGACACTTGATTTTTCCATTTTCCATCCGTGAGCGGTGATAGACTGGTCCATTAGGCAGAGGTGCATCGGGGCTTAGATCAATTGGATGCTTGACTTGTGAGTGCATCGGTACCCCGATGGGTGAGAAGAAGATGTATCTGTACTCTTCCACGATCCTGTCAACTTGCTTTTTCTACAAAGAGAGGCTCTCTGTAGAGGCCACATATGTGGCAATGACCTTCTGATTACTATGATCACGGATCACAAAGAAGACAAAATTCTTGCTTTGTGAAATGACCTTCCTACATTTCTTAGCATAGATTAAAGAAATAGCGGTAGGCGACGCTACCTCTTGTATCCTGTACAATCATCTACCCAAAGTAATAATAACACTGCAGGGTCTAGACTCATACAGAGCATGTCACTTCCACAAATATGGTTGTTCTAAAAGAACATTACAAACTTCAAGAGGAGAAATATCATGCAATACCTTGTCTTTGAAGGGCTTGATGCGGTATGACAGACGACACCGTTGGATGACGCGAATATCTCTTCCTTGGCAAAGCTAGTCGATGGTGTAGGGATGCGGGTGCGGTGTCATTGGTAAGTCCAACTGCTTGTCAAAATATGATGAGATCAGGTTCTTCTGACTACCTCTATTGACAATGAAATGAAGTGGAGCCCCCTTTACCCACATCTGTGAGTGAAAAGGTGTTCCCCTTCCTCTGGTTCTTCTGGTTCGCTTGAATTTATTTTTGTGGTACTGACAATGGCACTGGTTTCAACATTGATAATCCACTTCCCTCCTTTTGGATTTGATTCAGAGTCAGAATTTGCCTCTGAGTTGGAAGCTTTCAACTCGTCCACTAGTGACTGCTTGGAGAAACATTCTTCGGTGTTGTGCCAAGGGATTTTATGGTATTCACACCATTTTCTTGTGTTCTTCTTCGACTTCTCATTACCCTTCTTGTGTTGCGTCTTGGACTAGATTTCCTGAGAGTGGCCATATTTTCTTTGTCCCTTGTTTTGTGGGTTGGGGCCACTTTTGCCCTGCTTCACCTGTGAGGAATTTGCAGATCCAAATTCTTGCCTCCTCTGCTTAAATTTCTACTCGATCTTGACAACATATCTATAAGCCGTACCCAATGATGCGATGTCCAAAAAATCCATTTATGTTTGAATGTATCTATGCAGACAACCATGAAATTTGAGCACCAGATGTCCTTCAGAGTCTTTGATACCTGATTTGGTGCATAGGGTATGGAAAATATTGGTGAAATCTCGTACTGTCTGGTCCCTTTCCTGCTGTAGGGTGGTCCATCTTATGTACTGGTCGTCATAGCTTCCAACAGGGTAGTACTTTTCTTTAATGGCATCCCTGAAGAAATTCTATGTGGGGGCGATCGAAAATATTGCAGATTCCTCTATGGCCCTTTTCTCATAGTAAGTATCCCATTAGTCCTTAACAAGGGGGAATGGCCTTGAGGAGTGCAAAAGTAATATTTTTCCTATTGAAAATATTCTGGACTAAAAAATACCCTTCGAGAAGATTCAACCATTTATCTACAACATCCGCATCTATCAGTCCTTCAAATAATGGAATATCAAAATTTACTTGTATCTTGAAGGGGGTTACATGGTTGGTTGATGAAGATGTGTCTCCTGTGGGAAACCACCTAAGGATTTGTGGAAATTTTTCCATCATTTCATTCCTTTGTCACGCAAGGGATTCCTCGAGAAACATTTTTAAAGGATCTCCTGCTCCATCATATTTCTTTTCATCCCCCATGGGTTGTTGTCAGGCTTGACACAACTGATCTTGCAAAGGCTCAACTGGTTCGAGTCCCAACTTTTTGTACCCAGATCTTGTCGTGGACATGCATGAAGAAAAATAAATGAAGAGCAAACTGCTCTGATACCACTGATCTAGATTTATGAGCGGAACAAAATGAATAACAAAATTAATACAATAACACAAAGATATGGAGAGAAACAATAGATATCGAGTGAACAATAACTTCTATTGAATAAATAAAATAGGCTGAAACTGTAAAACTGAAAACAACTTGCTCTAATGGTGGTAGCTATCTCTAAGAAGAGATGTGGCTGCTACGTGCATCCATCTGAGTAGAATGATTACAATGAGGCTCTAGAGGCATTTTTAACATTACTCATGAATGCCAAAACCCTAGACATCCAAAAACCTAACCCTAGGAGTTGAAACACCAAAAATTATGTGGGCCCCGATGGGTAAGTTGGTACCTCAACTTCCCAGGGTCGTAACTTTTGCACACGACCTTCATTTTAGGAACGTGATAGCCCATTGGAAAGGTATTTTCGAGAACCACACATTATGCCATCAAACTCTAGCTCCGTCTATAGTTTGACTATGGCAAGCCAAAATAATAATGTTTAGGGCCCCAAAACATCCCTGAAAGTATAGAGAGATGTACTGACATGAAAACATCTAAAATAAGCTATTTGGATTAGGTGGGTGGCCACCAATATCCACCTGGAAGCTGTGTAGGGCTTCAAACATCCCCGAAAGTGTAGAACCCACAATTACAAACAACTACAGAAGAATGTGTTGAACTAAAAACTGTCAAGAAGAGCTAGTTGGAATAGGTGGGTGGCCACCAATATCCACATGGATCTACTAGTACCATTGAATATTATGTACCGATGCATACATAATGTCTGATATCACACCGTGATATGGGTAAATAAAAACAAATTACCAGACCAATTTTCATTGTTACACCTCATCTAGTGTTTCCAATCTCTCAAGCAAGCACTAATGCTTACTCTATTTTCACGTATGCTCTGTTTCTGGTGCTTCTCGGTGATTTGGATAGCTCCACCGATCGATATTGCACACATTTCCATTTTTTGGAAATTACAACAAATTTTCATTTCCTCTCAATGGTGGAACCATGCTTCCTCAGGTATTTAGACATTTTATTATGCTTTGATAGTTGTTGATATCAGTTGTAGTAGCTTTCCATAAAAGAAAAGAAACCCTATTTGCAAAGTTTTTTCATTTTGTTTTGCATTTCATACAAAGAAGTATTTTGGGTTGCATTGAAAAATGATTCAAAATCTTACACACAAGAAAAGTATATTTCTTTCATTTTCAAAAGTATAGAAGGAAAGCGTTTGTTTTTATTTGAAGCGTTGTTAGCACTTCTCATTTTTAGTGAAGAAACCACATTTTTGCTTTGTGTTTTAAAGTGTTTTTCTTTTGGTATGTCAAAACATCCTCTAAGTTTCATCTAAAACCCTTCTGAGTAAGTAACAACCAATAAAATGAATGCTAAATAAATTTTATTAAACTTTTTTTGTTCCATTAGAATACAAAAACAAGTGTAGGTTAAACCCGTGCCTTCGTCTGGAAGGTCCCTTCCTTAGTTCGCCACTATGACAATTTTGGGACCTAATCCACGTTAGTCGGGATATTGGAAAAGTAGTTTGTGTTCGATGTTACCTCTAGGAATTTTTTTAGTGGTGTTCTTGGTGATCGCAGATTGCTTTAAGAATGTGCGTGTATAGTCGCTTAGGGCTGAAATCTCAAAGTGGTTGATCAACCACCCCATAGATTGAGGAGAGTTCAAGGTATTCCACCAAAGGAAGAAGTTAGAAATAATTCTACCCCGCTTTCGCTAAGGCATCATCTTGATCAATCCAATGCTTTTGTACCGATTGGTCTAGTCGATATCTCAGCTATAGAACCCTAATAAGTTAACACTTCAGAACAAGAGGTTGCAACTGTTGAATATCTCAAAGTCGAAGAATATGCTCCGACATTCAACCCTCTGTTAATCGAAACTTTTCCATCACATGTGGTACAAGTTCCACCTCCTAGATCAGACTTTACTATTAGTATCCCTCTTCACTGAGCCACTGTGGATGGCACTCCACAAGTGTCTAGGTCAGGAGTCCCTACAACTCCTACTTCGACAATAGTCACCAACAAGATATTTGCTCTTGGTGTGTCTAACATAATGATTAGTGTGGTTTATTCCACCATAGTCACTCTGATCAGCAACATTGCTCTGCTGGTCATTGGTTCCACTCTTTCTGTGAGTGTAACCATGTCATTGTCATTGAAAACAAACACTTTGTCATTTGGTATGCCGTCAATGGGCATGCTTAATGCATTGAATGTTTCCCAGTCGACGTCCCAAGTTTCTAACATTGGTGAGGGGATTTATTCAAGTCCCTACCAAGCAATCCCTTGGGGTGGAGGTCATATTCCTCCATAATTCCCATCCATTAGGAGTGGATATTTTCTGTCTTCTAGTCCTTACCCCTTTGGGGGATAGGGTGCTTCTACGGGTGCCACTAGCATGCCATCCACTTCCACTCCATTCACATTATATGGTGGATTCAGGAGTAATCCTTTCACCACGTCTGCAATGTTGGTAGGGGGAAACCCCTTCCAGGCCTAGTAGAATGCTATGCAAGTGTCTTTCCCTTCACAAGAGATTCTGTCACGAGGCAACCCCTTTCCTGGTTAGTATAACCCATGCAAGGAATAGTTCCTTCGCAAGGAGGGCCGTTAAGGGGAAACCTTGTTTTTCCATCCGAGAATTGGATGGGTGGAGGTTATCCTTTGTTCAACCAGAGCCAACAAGGTTTTACAAAAAACTTTGGTCCATCGAAAAACTCTTCTTAGAAATCTGGTTCCAGTTACAATCCAGGACCTTATTTTCAAGCTGCTAATCAGTCGATGATGCAACCTAGGCTACCTTTTGTGGTAGCTCTTCATTTTCTAGTTTTGTCTAAGTTGATGAATGGAATGATTCGTCATGACTTGAGTTGGCTTGCAGTCCCCACCAAACTACCTTCGGATATACCAAAATTCAAAGGAAAGAGTGGTGAATATTTGCAAGATCATTTGATGACATTTCACTTATGGTGCTAATCTAATTTTCTTAACAATGACTTGATGTAGTTACATTTGTTCCAATGCACCCTCATAGGGGGTGCCACAAAATGGTATATAGAACTGGAGAGGTCCAAGTACGCAATGTTTGGTGATCTTTCCATGGTTTTTCTCAACCCCTTCCAACTCCTTGTCCAATATGATGCTGGTATAAAGATTTTATCCAAATTTGAACAAGATAAGGCTACGCACATTTTTGATCATATTCGGGAATGAAGGATATATACGAGTTTAATTAAAGGCACAGTTTTGCCAGAGTTTCTCTTAGAATGGTTCCTTAAGTTATTGCTTCCTTATATTTCTAAGGATGTAGCAACTTCAGGTGTATTTACTGAAGACCAAACAATTTCTAGAGCGCAACAATTGGAGTTAATTTACTCTCAATCAAGAATTCTCTATGAGATCATGTCTAACACACCCTGGTCAACCCTCGACTTATTGAAACTGAATTCAGGACCACATGCCGATGGCTTTGTCGGTTCCTCTCAAAGAAAAGTTGTAGATCTGGTCTCTAACTAGATGGAACAGTTGTCAATTCAAGAAACTATCTGGCTCAACCACCCCCACCACCTAGTCCTAATATGTACACATTGTGCAATTGAAGAATCATAAGGGTCCTCAACATCCCTGAGAGAAACTAAAGGCAAGGGAAAGAAGGGTAGTGGGAGCAATGACAAAAAGGATAATAAGAATGTTGAGGGGGGGAAATAATGAAAAGATAAAGGTGAAGTTCCCATGAAAGATTTGTGGGGATGATAACCTTACTCATAAATGCCCGAAGATGGAGGAAGCCCAATGTTTGATAAAGTTACAACAACAACAACAACCTGCTGTATTGCAAAATCCATTTTCGCTAGGAACAAATATGCAGGTTGGCTCTTCCACTTCCAATCCGTAAGGGGGCACTTCTAGTGCACCTTTTTTGGACATATATTTCTCATAAATTAATATGGTTAATTCTACAAATTTGAAGCAATATGAGGTAGACTTGTCGACCAAAACTCATGATTATGGTAATGCAGAGTCGATAATGAAATGTAAAGAAACTTTTGATCCTCAAGGGATTCTCCACATAGAAAAACCTGAGAAGGAAATGATGCCACACATACCAAAGGGTGTGTACAACTGGGCGTCACATAACCCTAATGCTCAAGCTACACCCAACTATTTCATTTTTGAGGATTTAGCTCAAATACCATGTGCGATGTCTACTTTAGAGGTGCTTCAAAGTTTCCCCATGCAACTCACCACATTGTTATCCACAATTGGAGCAATAGATTCTTCCAACCAGTTCACTATGAAGTTTGATGCTAATGATGTGAAGCCTTGCCTTCCTTATCATGTGGCCTTCCATATCAACGTTGTTTACACAAATAATGTGATTAGAAGGACCATTGTTGATGAGGGAGCTTCCACGTGTGTCATGTCTTTGTCTTGCTGCAAAGCTATGGGCTCTCCAAAGCTCAGACCTTCTCCTACTTTGTTGATCGTGTTTGATAGACGATTGTTTAGACCACACGACCTTATTTCCTCTTTTCCATTCCAGTTGGGAGGAAAATCCGTTTCCATAGAGGTAGAGGCAATCAATGCACCACTTGACTATAATTTGTTGTTGGGAAGGAGTTGGACTTACGCGATGACAACTGTTGTCTCATTGGTATTTTGAATTTAATGCTTTCCTGATGAGGGAAGTATTGTGACTATTGATCAGATGGATTTTAACTGTTCTAGCTCCGTGGTGAATCAAGGATCCATGGTCCCGTGGATCAAGAACTCTCAGTCGATAACTAAGAGCATCAATGTTGGAATGTGCCCTTCACTCATGGGAAATTTTAATTTCCTGACACTTGTATATTATATTCGTGCCACCCCGGTCAGCTTTCAAAAGTTGAATCCCCCAGCTCCGATGATGAGAGTCACGTCATTTAGAACTTCGTATCTGCAAGATCTATGGGTGTTACCTTGACCATGTGATTTGGTCGATTGTTGCGCTCATGACGAGATGGCTATGCCACTGTCTGTAGCTAAGGTCACTTATCAAGATATTCAACGCACTACTGTAGACCCTGATCAAACTCTTGCATGGCCAAATGAAGATGATCAGTACCCAGAGCCCATTTGGGATCAAAATTATTTAACTTCTCAATATTGTCTTGATAGTGTCATGCTATCAGACGAGGCTATTATTGAGGCAATGACTGGGTCATAAAGGCCATGGGAGGATATGCATCATCGATCATATTTCCCCCCCGATATTATTCATGTGGAAAAAGGATAATTTAAGTCAGTTGTGAGTGGAAATGATAGTCGAACGGTGAACCCTTTATCAAAGCACAGTGTCTACGCCAAAGGGAATATGGAGAATATATTAGAAATTGTCCAGATTAACATTTCTAGAACTCTAGGTGTGGTTGAAAACGTCTTTATTGGAGCAGACTATTCTCAAGATGAAATTTGTCAATATACGACGCTTTTCAAAGAATTTCATGATGTTTTCGCCTATTTGTACAAGGAAATTCCTGGTATATATTAGCACTCGAAAATTTCTTTGGGCTGCATCAAATAAATGCCAAGGTAACCTACAAACCAAATTTAGGTTGGATTCTGACCCTTCCAACCAGAGAGGTCTCTCTCAAACATGTAGAGACTGAAAATACTCAAAAAGATTTGGAAATGGACACACATAGGTCAGATTCTGCAATAGGACATGTTTGTTTAGGTTTTTAAAAGGGTTGGTAGGACAAACAATAGGAAGACAACATTGGGCAATGGGGTCAAATCCTGAGATATACTGTGAATATTAATACAACTAGTGCACTCTTGAGGGAACGAAAGAAAATTNATAAATGCCAAGGTAACCTACAAACCAAATTTAGGTTGGATTCTGACCCTTCCAACCAGAGAGGTCTCTCTCAAACATGTAGAGA
Organism: Picea mariana; assembly: GCA_032191745.1. Taxonomy (NCBI): domain Eukaryota; kingdom Viridiplantae; phylum Streptophyta; class Pinopsida; order Pinales; family Pinaceae; genus Picea; species Picea mariana. The sequence goes on from JASDQU010102020.1 coordinate 502,425, forward strand.
CTGAAAATACTCAAAAAGATTTGGCAATGGACACACATAGGTCAGATTCTGCAATAGGACATGTTTGTTTAGGTTTTTAAAAGGGTTGGTAGGACAAACAATAGGAAGACAACATTGGGCAATGGGGTCAAATCCTGAGATATACTGTGAATATTAATACAACTAGTGCACTCTTGAGGGAACGAAAGAAAAGTAAGCATATCCTTCAACAATAAATAGTATTCAGATGATGGAAAGACAGAAAATATAAAATCCCATTACAAATGAGAGCATCAAACAAAGATGAATTCTCAATTGTAACTTTATAAGAAATAACATCAGGCTGACTACAATGAACAAAGCACTTAACAGAGAGTGAATTCTAGACCTGTAATCATTAAACACGACAACTGCATTAACCATATGAAAGGAGCATCTATCAAGGATGAATTCCAATCATGTACTCTTAGCTATGCTTATAAAAAATAACATAAGTGAAATGAATGTAAACTAGAGGAAAACACACTAAAGAATACACCGTGGTGAATCTCGACTGTCAAAAGCACTGTACTATAGTATTAAGTCATAAGGACATTCTGAGAAATTTACACATGGTCCCTTCTCCTTCTTGGCTGAAAATCCCCCCTTTTCTCTACTCTTTTACAATGAAATATATAGCACGAAAGGCCCCTTCCATCTCACAACTTCGAACTACAACCCCTTTCCCAAAATATAAACATTTACAAATAGAACATGACACGTTTTAACTGATCTCTTATTTTTCAGGAGAAAAATTAGGCTTCAAAACACCACCTGTAATTATCAAACAGTAACATGTGTGTAAAATATGAGAACAATTTTTGTAGATGAGCTCGTTCTAAAGAAAAAACTCTCTCAGTTCCTTGAAATTAATCTCCAGCTGGCCGAAATACTTGTCACAAAAACATGTCTCGAACATGAAATCATGAAACTGAAGAATATGGCTCCAATATTCCTTCAAATCTCCCAATCTGTGACACCTGTGTAAAAAATGAACAAGGTTAATGTTCTTGGGTCTGTTCTTGACAATAACCTCCTTTGAATTTTAAAAATTCATTCTAGTTCATCCATAAATCGTCTTGTAAGTCTCAACTGTTGCAGAAACTGACTGCCACATCCTCTTTGAAATGTCACTTCTGCTTTTTTTCAAATCTAATTTTATTTATCCATATTCTCCTTAAATATTTGGGAATAATATATATTTAAATAAACATAATTCCCAAATATTTTTTATCTCGTCAAATTAAATTTCCATATTTTAATTCATGCCTGTGGTTAAAAAAAAAAAACCATTTATTGCTTGCTTCTCGTGGTTTTGAAAACTATGTCTTGTTTTTCCCAATAAATATTTATGATTTCACTGTGAAAACTATTTACTGGTTTGTTTCCCATGATTTTGAAAACCATGTCTTGTAAACCATCTTGGTAAACTATGAAAATACCCCTTGATCTTCCCCTTTTACTTATGTAAAAACCGTGGATAAAAAATTGTCCAAATCTTCCGTTCACGTACATTTTCTTCTTTATGATTCTTTTCCATAGCAATAAACACTAATTTCTCTGCTCTGTAAAATTTAAATTTTACCTTTGTAAAAATTTTTCACCACAAGGAAGAAATTTTTTATGGCATTGGAAACTCCATGATTTGTTTTGAAATGCATCAAACCATACCTTAATAAAACCGAACCAATATATCAAATGGCTTGCAATAGTGTTTCAGAACTTGGGAAGAGTGGTTATTATCCACACCATCCTTACCTCCGAAATGCATCATTTAAGGACACATACTCCAACATAAAACCTGGTGGTTTGGATTTCAGAACCACCTTAAAAAATTAAACCCCGTTTACTTTCAACCACTGAAATGTATATGCGCCCTCCATCCACCCTTTGAATTTTCCACTTAGTTTGATATTCGTGCCCATGATTTGACGTGAGGTCATGGATTAAATATTGGATTAAATATTAATATAAAAATATTTATATTAATAATTATAAACCGATTTCCATTTTTCTAAGGACTTTGGGCATATGAGGCTCATCACATGACTTTGTGGATAAGATAAGGGAGCTTAAAGGAATAATTTTAATTTTCAATGGGAATATGATAATAAGGGCAAAAATGAATGAAGTGACGGGACCAAGGAACTTAGATAATCATTAAGGCTAGATATAGGTTTGGGATATTTGCCAATTTTGACTCATGGAGGACATGAATATTTTGGATGATTAGTCGAGTGGAAGATTTAGGTGATGGAAACTTGACGGAGCTGGTGAAAATGTTTTAAAATCTGAGTGGAAAGATAACACAAGGTAAATGTGCTTTGGAAAAATTAATACAAATTGGCATGTGATAACATTGGTTCCAATGGGGATGCTATCCTCCCAGTGAGGTAGCAAAGAAATTGTAGACTCGATTCCTGATCCATTGGGATGCTCCAAGAACATGTGTGTTCCCTTCTCTGACCCGTCACCATTATCCACTGAAAACCCAAGTCCGTACACTACTCTCAACTGAAAACTGAACGCTAAATACACCATTAAAATCTGAATGTACACAATGCTGAAAACCCAAACTCAAAAACTGCTTGAGCAACAAGATTATTTGCACACTCATGTCTACTCTAAAACTGTTGAAATGAATACTCAATCAAGTGATGCTAAAGTGCCAATGCATCCAATCAAGCAATTGGCTTCTCGATTGTCCCCTGCTCACATTTTTCTTAAGTAGGTAGGTGAATGTAAAAGATGGCAGCTGAAGACAAAATTTGAATCCAAAATATGAGCTTATGAATGAAACTAATTCCTCCTTCACTGATGACTATAATAGGATGGCCACAAGATCTTGAAAACCATGAAAAATCATTTCTTCTTGATGAACAAAAACAGATAGACAAGCCTCATTCATAAATGTTTGTTGTTCTTGCTCTGTTTCTCTAGTTCTGAGAACATTGTCAAATGAAATTGAAGCAATAATTTTGTCTACTCTTCCATGCATATCAACAAAAACATTAATACATCCTTGAACATCTTCAAATATGACAACCATATTATGTGTATCAAGGCTATCCTTTTGTTCATCAAACAATTCTGATTTGGTTTTATTAATCTTCGAGAGTTTTGCTTGAGGACTGTCATTTTGATTTTCAAATGAATGAAGGGAAATAAGTTTCTGCTCATAATATTCTTGCAAATGTGAAAATATAACAAAATTAACTATTCAAAGTCTAGAGTTCCCATGGATTCATTTTCAAAACCATGATTTTCAAAGGAATCAAATAAAACAACTGCCTCTTCATTATCTTTCTATATTTCTGATTGAAAAGTGGCATACACTGTTTTGTTGCTTTCCTGAAACTCTATGCCATTTTTTTGTTCACTGCTTGAAGTCTCCATATATGCAGTTTTAGAACCCTCATCCATGTCTAAGCCACTTATAATTTGAACAACCACATCATTCACAAGGTAATAAAGACAACTTTGAAGCACTTTGTCTTGTTGGAAATCTTGATGACTATCTTCATCAAGTTTAGGAAAAGGAAAATGATTTTTAGCAACAATTTCTTGATCAACTTCATCTTTAGCCAAAGGAGGAGCTACTATTTGTTGTTGGAATGAATATTCATAAATGGATTATATGATTTCATCATTCATACACTCTTCATTACCAAAAACATTTTCAAGGTACTTAATGAAATGTTCACAAAATTCACAACAATCTTCAAACACCAAGAATGGAGGATTAGATTCTCCATAATGCTTAAAGAGTGTTATGTGGAAATCCTTAAGAGAGTATAAGCTACCTGGTTTTAAACCTTCATACCATAATATTTGTTTCCCCTCTAGAGTAGCCATAGACATTTTCATTAAACAATCCTCATGAAATTCAACCCCCAACTTACATATGTGCATGTGAAATCTAATCAAATGCAAGGCAACATCATTTCCTTTCCCATCTTTGAATTTAGGAATTTATTTTTTTCCAATCTATGTGAGGAATACGATTTGGAAAGCCATGAATATGAGAGCGATTCATTGCAGCATACCTTGCAGATCTGTGATCCATCTTGAAACAGTGGATTCATCAATAAAATCTTTAGGCTACTAAGTCTTTGGACAATGGAGTCTAAAAATTTTGAATTCTAGATTCTTGAAAATGGAGTCGCCAGGTGAATGATGTACAACCTTTCTGTGTCTTAATACTTTTCACCATCAATACTCAGATTTGATCTTTGTCGTTTTTCCTAGGGAATATTTCACCTTTGCTCCCCGACAACGGCGCCAAAATGTTAGCACTCAGTAATTTCTTTGGGCTGCATCAAAGAAATGCCAAGGTAACCTACATACCAACTTTAGGTTGGATTCTGACCCTTCCAACCAGAGAGGGCTCTCTCAAACATGTAGAGACTTAAAATACTAAAAACTATTTGGCAATGGACACACAGAGGTCAGATTCTATAATAGGACAAGTTTGTTTAGGTTTTTAAAAGGGTTGGTAGGACAAACGAGGAATAAAACATTGGGAAACGGGGTCAAATCCTGAGATACACTATGAATATTAATATAGCTAGTGTACTCCTAAGGGAACATAGGCAAAGTAAGTATATCCTTCAACAATAAATAATATTCATATGATGGACAAACATAAAAGATGAAACCCCATTACAAATGAGAGCATAAAACAAAGATGAATTCTCAATTGTAACTTTAGAAGAAATAACATCAGGCTGACTATAATGAACAAATCACTTAACAAAGAGTGAATTCTAGACTTGTAATCATTAAACACGACAACTGCATTAACCATATGAAAGGAGCATATATCAAGGATGAATTCTAATCATGTACTCTTAGATATGCTTATAAGAAATAACAAAAGTGAAATGAATGTAAACTTGAGGAAAACACACTAAATAATACACTGTGATGAATCTCGGTTGTCAAAAGCACTGTACTACTGTATTAATTCATAAGAACATTCTGAGAAATTTACACACGGTCCCTTCGCCTTCCTGGCTGAAAGTCCCCCCTTTTATCTACTCTTTTACAATGAAATATATATCACTAAAGGCCCCTTCCAGGTCACAACTTTGAACTCCAACCCCTTTCCCAAATAGTAACAGTTACAAATAGAACATGACACATTTTAACTGATCTCTTGTTTTTTAGGAGAAAAATTAGGCTTCAAAATTCCACCTGTAATTATCAAACCGTAATAAATGTGTAAAATCTGAGAACGGTTTTTTGTAGATGAGCTCTTTCTGAAGAAAAACCTCTCTCAGTTTCTTTAAATTCATCTCCAGCTTGCCGAAATACGTGTCACAAAAACATGTCTCAAACAAGAAATCATGAAACTGAAGAATAAGGCTCCAAGATTCCTTCAAATCTCCCAGTTCGTGACACCTGTGTAAAAAATGAACAAGGTTAATGTTCTTGGGAAAATAACCTCCTTTGAATTTTGAAAATTCATTATGGTTCATCCATAAATCTTCCTGTAAGTCTCAACTGTTGTGGAAACTGACTGCCACATCCTCTTTGAAATGTCACTTGTGCTTTTTTCAAATCTAATTTTATTTATCCATATTCTCCTTAAATATTTGGGAACAATATATTTGAATAAAAATAATTCCCGAATATTTTTATCCTGTAAAATTAAATTTCCATATTTTAATTCATGCCCGTGGTTTAAAAAAAAATCATTTATTGCTTGCTTCCCGTGGTTTTGAAAACCATGTCTTGTTTTTCCTAATAAATATTTACCATTTCACTGTGAAAACTATTTATTGGTTTGTTTCCCGTGGTTTTGAAAACCATATCTTGGAAACCATCTTGATAAACTATGAAAATACCCCTTGGTTTGTTTCCCATGGTTTTGAAAACCATATCTTGGAAACCATCTTGGTAAACCAAGAAATGCCACCCCTGTCAAATATTTACTAAAAATATGCGTGCGCACCCTGCTCCCATGTTTCCCATTATTATCATTGACCCCTTCACGAAGTGGGGGGTAGATTTTATGACATGCCACCCAGTTTCGTCTAGGGGGCATTGATACATCATAGTGGTAGTTGACTACTTTACAAAGTGGGCAGAAACCATGCTGACATTCGCTAACGATAGGGAAACTGTAACACTTTTCATTTTTAATCAAGTCATAGCTAGGTTCAGGGTTCCGAAAGAGGTTTTCACTGACCATGGAAGTCACATCCAAAACCACATGATATCCGAATTAGCATCAAAATTGGGTTTCAGTTAGGATCATTCATCTCCTTACTAACCTTAGGCTAATGGTTTGGTTGAAGTCGTTAACAAATTCTTGAAAACCATTTTAAGGATAAATGTTAATTCGACCAGATCAAATTGGTATTTAATGTTATATCCGACATTGTGGGCCTATTGGACATATGTCAAAACTGCAATAGGATTCTCATCTTTTCAACTTGTTCATGGAGTAGAAGCATTTTTTCTGATTGAATGCAAAATCCCTTTGTTGAAAATTGTTGTTGAGCTCCTCCCTGACACGACTCAGCTTGAAGAGCACTTTGTTTACTAGGAATATCTTGATGAACAACATTGAGATGCCACTTTAGCAAATGAAGCACATAATAAATGTGTCAAGTCCTAATACGACAAGTTTATTCATCCTAGAGTGTTCTTTGAAGGCGACCTTGTTTTGTTTTATGACCAAGTTAAGGATGCCTTAAGAGCATGTAAATTCAACCCCCTATGGCATGTTCCATATATCGTAAGACATGTATTGGAAAAATGGGCTTACGAATTAGTTGATTATGAGGGAAATGTGTTTCCTAAGCCTAGAAATGGGATCTACCTCAAAAAATAGTATGCTTGAGGCTCGTGGCTCAAGTACCAGTTCTCTTGTAATTATTGTTTAATTTTGTATATAGTTTGTGTAGGTGTATTTTTAATTTTATATGTTAATGGTGGTGCTTCTTCTATGTAGAAAATGCCAAGGGAGTTTTCAGCTTATTTTGAATTTGCAGACAGTGCCAATCGTCACACTCAGAACCTCGCTTTCTCTCTTTGGGTGATTTAGTCACCCACTAACCATCTAGTGTCCAATGGCAGTGTTTGTCTTGGGGAAACTATGAATAATATAGTCAAATACAATTCCATCATTGAACTTCTGAGAGACATTTTTTCATACGACATTTGATCCCTCTAGGTCTATTTAGACTCCAAGTTGGTTGTGTCGCAATTGAATGGATTATACTATATTTGTGATCCGGTCTTGTTACGTCGCTTCCTTAGAGCACGTCTCCTAGAACGATCTTTTGATTTCATTACATATATACATGTTCCTAGGTAGTCCAATCTAATAACTGATGCATATGCTAATTACATTCTAGATTAGCATTTGTTTCATCATTAAACACAAGGACATAATCTTGACACATGCAAATATTCATTATTTGAAAGGATATTAGAATAACACACAAAAATATGTA
>JASDQU010102020.1:546636-559197 GCA_032191745.1 Picea mariana
ATATTCATCTGTTGAAATATCACATTACAAATTGAAAGAATAGAACACGTCCCGCTTCTCTGGAGTTGCTTCAATACATCAAAACTTGGATATCTCGAATGGTGACTTCCTCTGATTTAAAGAGGAAATCCCTTCGATACAATCATTACAATACATCTCAATCCTATCCTAGATCAAATCTTCTTTCTAAATCAGCATAGGATGTCCTGGGTTCACGCAACCGAATGCTATTACAGGAACCGAGCGAGGTATTGCTGTTACAACTGGTGTAACAGCTTCTTCTCATCGTTGCTGGTGCTGTTTTAGCATCGCAATTCATGGGCTGTTTCAGCCACGTGAATTGCACTGTGACTGTGTTGACTGCTGACTGTGGCAGCTTCCTTGTGTTTCAGCATCGTCGGTTATGGCAGTTTCTGCTGTGTTTCAGCATCTGCAACTCTGGACTGTATGATAGCTCTGTGTTTCAGCATCTTGCGACCTCGGACTGTGTGGCTGCTCCGTGTTTCAGCATCTGCGATCCCGGACTATGTAGCAGCTCCGTGTTTCAGCATCTGCGACCTCGGACTGTGTAGCATCTCCGTGTTTCAGCAATAGGCCTTGAATGCAAATCTGCAGTTTTGGACACTTATGCATTTCTAATCAATGGTTAAGTACAAAAGTGATGTAAAATATTATGCAAAATAGATTAAGCATATAGTAATGAGAAAGGATGTTGTATACCTTTGAGATGATCAGACAAAGTGATAGTATAGGGTCAAATATAGGTGATCAAGGGTATAATAATGGCAAAAAGTGTAGGCAAAAAGATGCATAGTGTGGTCCTAACAACACCCTTTTACCTAGCTTGCAAACTTAAACCCCATCCTCCTTCATCAAAATCATCTAAAAAACAACATTTTTGTTGCCATCCGTGGCTCACCCATGTGCAAACCATGAATGTCCATGGCTTGCTAGTTTGAAACCCACGAATGCCCTTAAAATATATGAAAAAATAAAATATTCCACATTTTCGGGCGGAGTTTTCAGTTGGGATTGTTCCCAAAATTCCCTTGGCCCATACAAAATGGAATAAAACCAACTCAACCCCTTAAGGATGGTATAAAGACACCTTTGAGGGCATGGATGAGGAGGACAACCTAGGTGCAAGATTATGCTTATAGATTTGCAAGCTTCCCTACTTTCCTTGATACTCTGAGTAGCATCCCCTTGATCTAGAACTTGTTTTCCAACATTCCTTCCTCTCCCATATGTGGTTGTAGGATGTTTTCCTATCCCTTCTGAGTCATCTCAGGAAGAGACATTATGCTGAGTTGATACTTGAACGAATTGTGGAGAAACCTGGGCAATTGGCTTCGAGGTAGTTTCGACGGTTAGATTCAGGTTGTAACTATCCACTTTCATCGTTTTCAATAAAAGAGTTATCTTTCCCTTCATACATGTGTAAATTGATTCAATCTGTTGATATATGTTAGTTTTCTTCATATACTTGATTTTTTTCACATTATATGTATGCTTTGAATTCATAACTACCTTGTTGTAGCATAAACTTAGTATTATTTTGGAGGTTGATACTAGTGGAGATTAGGATAAAAATAAAAGGTGGAAAGTTAGGATCAACATTATACGTAGGATACAAGGTGTGAAGTTTCTCCTTCTCTCCTTCTCTCCTCAAAGTAGTTATTTTCTTGTAGAATTGTTGCGTGATGCAGCCGAAACCCCTTGCCTCGACAAAAGGTCTCTGCGTTGACCTCCCGATCTTAAGGATCATTCAAAGCTCACCCTCTAGCCAGAGTGGCTCCTTCGATTCTCCCCTAGAATATCTATTTAAATTTGACCCACAGGTCTTCCTGCGCCTTACACCCTTTAGGCCCAATCACTTCTCCGTTCACAACAGAAAAGTAACAATTGGATTTCGGGGTTTTCCAATCCCCGATGCCACAAGCCTTTGCTTTCCCAATTTCCCGATCTTCAATATCCCGATAGGCTCTAACTTCAGTTAGCCCTCCGGGCTAAACTCATGGTCCACGCGACCTTGCCTTATATGACCACAGTCAAACCTCCTTTCAGGATTCAGGGTTTCGAATGTCAAAATGTATTAAACCTCTTGTCCATGGGATCCCTGATATCCCGATTCTCGATTTCCCGATTGATGACTTTTCCTTTCGGGAAATTTCCCGAATACTTCGATCTCTGCCACGCGTCCTCAAGGATGGACGGTCCTCGCCTGCTTCGGGGTTTTCACCATGGAAATTACCGATGCCTCATTATGACAAGATGACGTCAGCTGGGCCTCATAACAGGGATTTCCTCCTTTCGAAATTTTGGACTTCGCAATTATGAAATGCAAGTGTTTCCCGTCTTTACGATCCACGAAACGCTGAACCTCGCCTTCTTCAGATTTTCGACACGTGTCCCAAATGAATGGATGGTTCCTGATTCAGTCTCGGACTTCACCAACTGTAAAGCCAAAACACTCACTTATGTGAGTCCTGATGACCGAATCACCGATTTAGATGATCACACGACATGTGTCCTTCCTGAGATCCTACGGATGTGATCTTTTCGCTGTTTTGGGGCTTAACAGGTCTTGGGCTCTTGTCCTCTTAATCTCCGAAATGCCGATGGATTCTTGATCCCCACCACGTGTCCAAACTGATGGAGGGTCCTGATTCAGTCTCGGGGTTTCAGGACTTTCAATGCCTCAGGACTTTCAATGCCTCAATGACACAAATTCCCTATCAACTTAAAACCCCGGTAGCCAATATACCGACGGGCACTCGATTATCGCCACATGTCTCCTCAAGATGGATGGCTCAGATTGATTCTGGGATTTTCACTATGAAAATTCTCGATCACTTGTTCTCATGACTCCCGATTTCATGAATGCCGAAATCCTGATGGCCACACCTCTCGTCGGGCTTTTCCTCCTCCTGTTCATGAAACTTAAATCTTGTGCAACTCCTGGCCGATCCAACGGCTGACGGGNAAACCCCGGTAGCCAATATACCGACGGGCACTCGATTATCGCCACATGTCTCCTCAAGATGGATGGCTCAGATTGATTCTGGGATTTTCACTATGAAAATTCTCGATCACTTGTTCTCGTGACTCCCGATTTCATGAATGCCAAAATCCTGATGGCCACACCTCTCGTCGGGCTTTTCCTCCTCCTGTTCATGAAACTTAAATCTTGTGCAACTCCTGGCCGATCCAACGGCTGACGGGTATTTGAATGAGATCGGACGGTCCTCAATCCCCTGAGCTTTCACCTTGGAAACCCGATCGTAACCTCCTCACTCCTTTGTCATATCTGACGACTGACGGGATTTCGCTAATCCTCTACAGAGGATTTTGACCGTTTGTGTCTCCTAGACGTTTCCGGTGAATGATTTGAGTGTTCCTCCACAAACTTGACCGCTACGGTGCAAGCTTACGACGCCTTCTTAATACTTCCAGTCACAACTTCCCTGCACTATCCTTCAACGGATTTGAAGGCCTTATCCCTCCTAAGATTTCTCACAACTCTGAGGTTTAAAGAAGATTCTTGCGCGCACTCCTTGCGACAACCTTCAGACACTATGTTGAATACTTTGACTTCTGCGCAGACCCACAACAACAGTCTTTCATTTCTTTTCTCAGGTTCGCAACCCTGAGACTCTCCTCGGCCTACGCACTCCTTGCATGGCTCCTGTGCCTAGCTGCACTCTGAGGAAATGAGAACAAAAAATATCTCTCATGAGCTTCCAGAGACAACCCTCTGAACTCCTTGTCGACGCATTCCTTGCAGACAATTCAACTGCACCCCTTGCAGGAATCTTGCTTAGATAGAGAAACAATTGAAACTCATTCTCCTTACTCTTCCTCTCTCAGATTTCAAACATTCAACAAGAAATCATTCATACATAGCATAAAAACAATTGCATGATATAAAGAATAAACCATTCATGAGCATAACACTCAAAAATGCATACACAGAGAATATATGAATACCATAAGTCTGAATCACAGTTTCCTTGTATTAATTCAGAACTTCTGTACATAGAGTCTGCTACACAGATCTCTGCTTCTCTTCTATGCTCTCTTCTCTATTCAATACTAATGCTACAATACACAATGAGGGTGTCTATATCCATTTCCCTCCACTCCTAAAACTATCTAATCTAATATTCAATTCTATCTACTTATATAAATGCTTTCTACCTACTATGGACGAGAGTGGATCGCTCAAGGTCCTTTACAATATATAAGTACACCTCTCCTTAAATATCTCATTTAAGTTTGGCACATCCACTCTTCATAAGTTTTAAACAATTTATCATGTGCTCAAAATGTGTTGCGCTTGCCCCACACTCGCTTGATGTTGACGATGCTCCTGCATCATACTCTCTCGCTTGAAAATTTTCATGGGCTCCTGTCCATGAGCTCTCGCACGGTCTGCCCATGCTTCTGAATCTTTGCTTCGCTTTCCTAGCTAGCATCTTCATCTGGATGGCCCTTCCATTTGACCAAATATTCAAAGTATTCTTTCCCTCTGGTCTTCTTGCCAATTCTTTTGTCTAGTATGCTTTCCATTTGTGGCTTCTCTGCAACTGGCATTTGCTTTTTCCACTGAACCTATGACTGTTCATCACTTGTTCCTGCTCCCTCAATTTTGTATGGGTACAAATCTAAGACATTGAATATCGAGAAAATTCCGATCCCAATGGGTAATTCAATCTCATAAGCATTTGCCCCAAATCTTTTCAAGATCTTACATGGTCCAATTTTCTTCATCTTCAGTTTATTATATGTCCCTCTCGGGAACCTTTCCTTTCTCAAATGTGCCAGAATCAAATCACCAAATTCAAACTGAAGTTGTCTTCTGTGTTGATCTTCTCTATGCTTATACTCCTGATTTAAATTCTGCAAACGCTCCTTCACCTGGTTGTGAAGTTCCTTCATCGCTTCTGCAAAATCTTCTACACTAGCACTCCTAGTCGCATTCTGTTCTGAATCTCTCAATTCAAAAATTCCCCTCGGCTGTATGCCATAGACAATCTGAAACGGACTCTGCCCGATACTTCTGTTGATTGAATCATTATAAGCAAACTCCGCCTATGGTAATATGTTGTCCCACTGGCTGTGGTGTTCTGTCACCAGACTTCTCAACAAGTCTCCCAGACTTCGATTCACCACTTCTGTCTGTCCATCCATCTGAGGATGATAAGATGAACTAAATGATAAGTTAGTTCCCAGCTTTTTCCATAAGGTCCTTCAGAAGTATCCTACGAACTTCGTATCTCTATCCGAAACTATGCTCCTTGGTAAGCCGTGAAGTCGAATGACTTCTTTGAAAAACAGATTCGCAATGTAAGTTGTGTCACTAGTTTTCTGACATGGAATGAAGTGTGCCATTTTGGAAAATCTATCCACCACCACAAAGATTGAGTCAAAACCTCTTTGTGTTCTTGGCAAACCCAATATAAAATCCATGCTGACTGCATCCCACGACCTTTCTGGTATGGGCAATGGTTGATAAAACCCCGTATTCTGTCTTCTTCCCTTCGAAGGCTGGAAAATTCTGCATCTGTCCACGAATCTCTTGACATCTGCTCACATTCCCGGCCAAAAATATGACTCATTCAGCTTCACGAATGTCTTGTCGTGACCAAAATGTCCTGCTACTCCTCCACTGTGTTTCTCCTTCAGCAGATTCTCCCTCATGGAGCATTTTGGAATACAAAGCTGATTACCTTTGAATAGTAATCCTTCCTGGATCAGATATTCTACCCATTGGCTCCTATCTCTGAGAACTGGATTCTCAGCTGCTTCATACGCCTCTTTAAAATCTGGATCATCTTTATACATGTCCCTGAAATCATCAAAACCCAACGTTTTGACTTTGAACTCCTACAATAGCAAACACTTCCTGCTCAAAGCATCAACAACTTTGTTAGCAGTACCAGAAATATGTTTAATCACAAAAGTGAAATTTTCCATATATTCAACCCATTTTACATGTCTCTGATTCAACTTTTCTTGTTGAGTTACAAATTGCAGTGCATGATTATCACTATATAAGACAAACTCTTTGGGAATCAAGTAATGCCTCCATTTATTTAATGCCTGGATGATAGCATAGAACTCCTTATCATAAGTGGAGTATTTCACTTTCACTTCATTCAGCTTCTCGTTGAAGTATGCTATTGGCCTGTCTTCTTGACTCAAGACTGCCCCTATTGCAAATCCACTTGCATCGCATTTCACTTGAAATGTCTTTTGAAAATCAGGTAACACCAGAATTGGTTGTTCCGTAATTTTCCTTTTCAACAGATTAAAACTCTTCTCAGCCTCTTCTATCCAGTGAAAAGATTTATGTCTTTTCTTCACTGTATCCATCATTGCTGCACTAAGTCCATTGAAATTCCTGATGAACTTCTGGTAGAAACTAGCCAACCCGTGAAAATTTCTGACCTCAAATATGTTCTTCGGTGATGGCCAATTCTTGATCACCTCTACCTTATCTGGATCCATCCTCAACTCATCTGCCGAAATAAAAAATCCCAGATAAATGAGCTCTATTTTCATGAATGAGGATTTCTTCATGTTTATGAGCAGCTTCTCTTGCTGTAATCTCTTCATTACAATAGCCAAGTGTTTCAGATGCTCGTCCCTTGTTTTACTGAAAATCAGTATGTCATCCAGATACATAATGGCAAATTTCCTGATGAACTCTTTCAGGACTTCATTCATCAACCTCATAAAGGTACTTGGCACATTTGTTAAACCAAATGACATAACAAGCCATTCGTACAACCCTTCATTAGTCTTGAAGGCTGTTTTCCATAGATCACCTTCTCTCATGTGAATCTGATGATAACCACTTTTCAAATCAATCTTTGAAAAATATTTTGCTCCACATAAGCAATCCATCAAATCATCCATCCTCGGCAATGGAAACCTGTACCTGATGGTTATCTTGTTAATCGCCCTCGATTCAGTACACATCCTCCAGCCTCTATCTTTTTTCGGACTGAGTACTGTTGGAACAACACATGGACTAAAGCTTTCTCTGACCAAACCTTTGTCCAACAAATCTTGGACTTGTCTTTTGACCTCTTCATTCTCTTGTGGCGTTAATCTGTACGTGGCTTTGTTTGGAAAACTGGCTCATGGTATGAGATCAATATGGTGACTCTATGGTGACTCACACTTCTGATTGGTGGCAACGAACGAGGTAGTTCGTCCACTACTATGTCAGTGAACTCTTCCAATAGTTCCTGAACCTCTTTTGGTAAATCATCCACTCTTGTGCTGGTCAAAACAATCCTCGGTTTTCTAACCACAATGAATTGCAGTTCCTCCTTCTTCTTAACCTTAGTAAGAAGTTCCTTCCCACTCATGAGATGTACAGTGTTGCTTACTTCCGGTTTCACTTCCTTATCTTTGATTGGAAGAAACATGTGAGTTCTCCTATTCTTTTCTAGGGTGTATGTATTCATCCTCCCATCATGAATCACATTCCTGTCATATTGCCATGGTCTACCCAACAATAGATGACAAACATACATGGGAATAACATCACACAAGATCTTATCATTATATCCTCCTATCTTAAATTCAACTAAACATTGTTTAGTGACATTTACCTGATGTCTCTTTTGTAGCCATGAAACTCTATATGGACTCGGATGTTCAATTGTCTCCAGCTCCATCTTTTCTACCATCTCGATTGAAACGAGATTATCTGTGCTTCCACTGTCCACAATGACCTTGCATACCCTGTCCCTGGTTTTGCAAGCAGTTCGAAAATGTCTGTTTCTCTGGACTGAACTCTCCACCTCCTTCTCTGGTGTCAAAAGAACCTTTCACATCATCAACGATCTTCTACCTTCAGCATCCTCTGCCTCAACATTTCGCCCCTGTGCTTCGGCTATGTGAGTCTCTCCACCTTCTTTCTTCTTATCAGGACACTCATAAGACTTGTGCCCATTCTTTCCACATGTGAAGCATTTTATCACTCCACCTCTTCCTCTTCCTCTACCTCTAGTACGAGGAAAAGTATTAATATCAGCATAATCTCCTCTCTGCTCAGTATGCTGTCCTCTCTGTTCAACATATTTCCCTCGCTGTGAACTTCCACCCCTCTCAATTCGAGTCTGAGGTTTCTTCCAGTCTTCCTTGGGCTTCTGATTTTTATCTTGGACAACTGATTTGCCCCTGGCTTGACTTCTGCCTCGGCCTCTTTGACCCTGCTTTCAGCTCAACTTCTCTTCATTCTTTAGAGCCATTTGATAAGAATCTTCCACTGTTCAGATGGTAACCATGCTCATCTCATATTGGATGTCATATCTCAGGCCATTCATGTACCTGACAACTTTCTCATCATCACTCTCCCGATGAACTGCCCTGATGTTTAGCCTGTAGAATTCTTCAGTATATTCCTTCACTGTCATCAGCTTCTGTCTCAGGTTCTGCATCCTCCTGAACAGAGTAATTTGGTAATCTTTGAGGATGAATTTCGCCTTCATCTTCACGATCATTCTATCCTAGCTCTTGATCTTCTGCTTGCCCTTGCAGCGTCTGTCAGCTTGTAGTTCATCCCACCACAATGCTGCATGTCCCTTTAATCTAGTGACAACATGCTTGAATTTCTTGTCTTCTTCAACATCTTCATAGTCAAAGTATGTGTCCAGAGCTCTAATCCAGTCTAAAAGCTCCTCTGTATCCAGATTTCCCTCATAAACTGGAATATCCATCTTCGCCCTTGCACCCATTATTGCAATAGCTCTGATCAAACGTTCATTTGATGCATCTTCAGCTGCAACTTCTTCTTCACGTTCAGCCTCAATCTCACTTTTGGAATCACTAAGATCCACAGCACTAACTTTACGTCTTTGCGTTGTCTCCATGTCTTTGAGTCTGGCTCGTAGATCACGCATCTCCCTCTCCATGGCTGGATCAGTCACCTGCCTACCTCTTCTTCTCGACATTTCCCTATCCTCTAGTGGATCAGGTGTTTGTCTATCTCTTCTCCTTGGCGGCATGGTGAATTCTCTTTTTCTCTGCTACAGAAAGAAAAGAATCCTTCTGCTCTCTGATACCAAACCTGACGCAGCCGAAACCCCTTGCCTCGACAAAAGGCCTCTATGCTGACCTCCCAGTCTTAAGGATCGTTCAAAGTTCACCCTCTAGCCGGAGTGGCTCCTTCGATTCTCCCCTGGAATATCTATTTAAATTTGACCCACAGGTCTTCCTGCGCCTTACAGCCTTTAGGCCCAATCACTTCTCCGTTCACAACAGAAAAGTAACAATCATATTTTGGGGTTTTCCAATCCCCGATGCCACAAGCCTTTGCTTTCTCGATTTCCCGATCTTTGATATCCCGATAGGCTCTAACTTCAGTTATCCCTCCGGGCTAAACTCGTGGTCCACGTGACCTTGCCTTATATGACCACAGTCAAACCTCCTTTCGGGATTCAGGGTTTTGAATGTCAAAATGTATTAAACCTCTTTTCCACAGGATCCCCGATATCCCGATTCTCGATTTCCCGATTGATGACTTTTCCTTTCGGGAAATTTCCCGAATACTTCGATCTTTGCCACGCGTCCTCAAGGATGGACGGTCCTCGCCTGCTTCGGGGTTTTCACCATGGAAATTCCCGATGCCTCATTATGACAAGATGACGTCAGCTGGGCCTCATAACAGGGCTTTCCTCCTTTCGAAATTTCGGACTTTGCAATTCCGAAATGCAAGTGTTTCTCGTATTCACGATCCACGAAACGCCGAACCCTACCTTCTTTGGATTTTCGACACGCGTCCCAAATGAATGGACAGTTCCTGATTCAGTCTTGGACTTTTCCAACTGCAAATCCAAAACACTCACTTATGTGAGTCCCGATGACCGAATCCCCAATTTAGATGATCACACGACACGTGTCCTTCTTGAGATCCTACGACTGTGATCTTTTCACTGTTTTGGGGCTCAACAAGTCTCGGGCTCTTGTCCTCTTAATATTCGAAATTCCGATGGATTCTTGATTCCCACCACGTGTCCAAACTGATGGAGGGTCCTGATTCAGTCTCAGGGTTTCAAGACTTTCGATGCCTCAATGACACAAATTCCCTGTCAACTTAAAACCCCAGTAGCCGATATACCGACGGGCACTCGATTATCGCCACATGTCTCCTCAAGATGGATGGCTCAGATTGATTCCGGGATTTTCACTATGAAAATTCCCGATCACTCGTCCTCATGACTCCCGATTTCATGAATGCCGAAATCCCGATGGCCACGCCTCTCGTCGGGCTTTTCCTCCTCTTGTTCATGAAACTTAAACCTTATGCAACTCCCGATCGATCCAATGGTTGATGGGTATTTGAATGAGATCGGAGGGTCCTCAATCCCTTGAACTTTCACCTTAGAAACCCGATCGTAACCTCCTCGCTCCTTTGTCAGATCTGACGACTGACGGGATTTCTCTAATCCTCTACAGAGGATTTTGACTGTCTGTGTCTCCTAGACGTTTCCGGTGAATGATTTGAGTGTTCCTCCACAAACTTGTCTGCTACGGCACAAGCTTACGACACCTTCTTAATACTTCCAGTCACAACTTCCCTGCACTGTCCTTCAATGGATTTGAAGGCCTTATCCCTCCTGAGCTTTCTCACAACTCTGAGGTTTAAAGAAAATTCTTGCGCGCACTCCTTGCGGCAACCTTCAGACACTTTCAAATGTTGAATACTTTGACTTCTACGCACACTTGCAGCAGCAGTCTTTCGTTTCTTTGCTCAGGTTCGCAACCCTGAGACTCTCCTCGGCCTATGCACTCCTTGCACGGCTTCTGTGCCTAGCTACACTCTGAGGAAATGAGAACAAAAACTATCTCTCCTGAGCTTCCAGAGACAACCCTCTGAACTCCTTGTCGACACATTCCTTGTGGACAATTCAACTGCACCCCTTGCAGGAATCTTGCTTAGATAGAGAAACAATTGAAACTCATTCTCCTTACTCTTCCTCTCTCAGATTTCAAACATTCAACAAGAAATCATTCATACATAGCATAAAAACAATTGCATGATAGAAAGAATAAACCATTCATGAGCATAACACTCAAAGATGCATACACAGAGAATATATGAATACCATGAGTCTGAATCACAGTTTCCTTGTATTAATTCAGAACTTATGTACATAGAGTCTACTACACAACTCTCTGCTTCTCTTCTATGCTCTCTTCTCTATTCAGTACTAATGCTACAATACACAATGAGGGTGTCTATATCCATTTCCCTCCACTCCTAAAACTATCTAATCTAATATTCAATTCTACCTACTTATATAAATGCTTTCTACCTACTATGGACGAGAGCGGATCTCTCAAGGTCCTTTACAATATATAAGTATGCCTCTCCTTAACTATCTCATTTAATTTTGGTGCATCCACTCTTCAGAAGTTTTAAACAATTTATCATGTGCTCAAAATGTGTTGTGCTTGCCCCACGCTTGCCTGATGTTGACGATGCTCCTGCATCATTGCGTGTGAGGGTAGGTTTTGTCTTTTACATGTGGTCTTGCTCTACTGTGACATGACCCAAGGTGATCCAGGGGGATTTGAGAATTCTCACATAGGTCCAGGAGAATCCGAAATGTCCGCAGAGGTTCAGAATGGTTCAATAATGCTCAAAATTCGACCATCCCAAATTATCTCAAAAATTACATCAATGCGTAGATATCGTCGTTAGCTTTCCAACGACATAAACAACAATTCAAACAGAGTTTTCATGCAAAATATATGGTTAGTGAAAGTTCGAGCCAATCTAGATAAAAGGTCAAAGTTAGCAGGGGAAAAAGGGTGACATGTGTCACCACTGCAAGGGTGACACGTAGCACAAGATCATAAAGATGACATGGCACATAGGTTGGCAACTGACTGGGAAAGTTGTACAAACCAAGTGGATGATTCATGTGTTGACAAGTGGCAAAGATAAGCCAATAAGAGGCTTTCACGTTGCATCCTCCCATTGGAATTTATGGCCATAGTTATGTGAAATTTTTGGGAGTCAACAGGGGTCGAATTCACGACCTCCCTATGAGTGTTTCATGGAAACCTGCACAGGAGATCTAGCTAAAGCAAGTACAAACAAAGCTTATCAAGAAAAGAAGAGAGATTCAATATGGAAGAATGAGAAAATATATTCACACTACTCCAATGAGCTGATGATTGATACATAGATCATGATCAATATGATACAATGAATGAGTGGAATACACTCATATATAGGGAAAACCATTCCATAATTAAGAAAAACAAACAAGCAATTAAATTTCCTTAGGAATGCATGCATGCATTGTAGTGATGGTAAAAATAGAAAGTCTAAAATAGAACTAGTCAGTTAACTCCCATTGAACTAGTGTGTCGAAAATAGAAATTTCTCCAACACCCCCCCTGAACATCACTATGGAGTAAAAAATGAGTCCCAGCTACTAGGCCATTTTAGGTACTCATGTATAATGCAACTAATGAACACTGAATAAAAGTGAGGAAAGAGGGAAAAACACATGGGAACAACCCCCCAAC
>JASDQU010102020.1:559219-585928 GCA_032191745.1 Picea mariana
AAAAAAAAAAGATAATGTATCAAAAGAAGAAAATGGTAGCTGCTAGGCAACTATGTTCTTCACTACAAGACGATCCAACAAAGTCTGAAACTTCGGCTCACTGAAAGTCTTCGTGAAGATGTAGAAATATTTATGGATCTGATGAAGTCCTTTGACAACCTATTGGGCCTTGTACCTCTAAATATTCCTTTTTGGTGGACGTGGAACCAAATTCCAAGTCTCGTTCTGTAGTAGTGAGTCATACTCCTTCTGCATGGCTGCTTGCCATAATGGATTTCCCACAACCCTATTGTAGTTCCATGGATCGGTAGATTGAACCATATAGTAATGCCTGGGTATCGCAAGTTCTGAAGCTGAAAGTACACGAGAAGGCTCCTCATGCTGAGATTGAGTCATCCTTGAATCTAATGGATTCCCTACAAGGTTTCCTACTGCCTGAAGTGTGGTCTGTGCTTTCTTGGACTTCTGTTGAAGCTTCGATGCTAGCTTCTTATTTGGATGTACTACCTGCTCATCTGCATGTACACAATTTGAGTGTATGGAATCATCTCTGATGTCTGAAACCGATGGAAGCACAAGAGTATATGCATGTTGCACTAGAGGTGCATGCAAAGTACTCTCCTTATGTGTAAGTAGAATAGAGGAGTCATCGTTAGAAAACTTAGTGAATTTATACAACCTTGACTTGTGATCCACCTCACCAATTACAATGATGGAATTGTCATGCATGTCAATTACTGAAACTGAATCTGATGTAAATTCAACCTTTTTACCTTTCTGAGTGATATGATAAACTGAGAGCAGATTCATAGAAAGCTTTGGAACATGTAGAACACTATCAAAACTGCCATTGTGGAGTTCCACTCTCCCTTCCCCAGCTACTACTACTGGAGTATCATCCCCCATGAGAATAGGTGGTCTTGACATTGGAATCAAAGAAGAGAAAACTTCCTCTTTTGCTGCCATATGATGGGATGCACCATCATCTATAATCCATGAATCATATGCGGAATTAATTGCAACCAGAGCATGATGATTACCTTTCTTAGGAGCACGATCTTCTTCCTTTTGTTTCTTGACTCCCTCTGGAATGAAGTTTCCAAAGTTGTTCTGCTGAAGTGCCTGTGCCATAAGATTGATCTGTTTATTCATGCATGTGGATTCTTCATGATTCGGTTTATTGCAGTAAGTGCAATGCTTTCCCTTCTTCTTCTTCTTCTTGGAATCTGAAGAGTCTCTGGAACTTGAAGAATCGTTTAAGGGTTTGGAATATCCCTCCATCCCGTTCTGTTTGGATGACCCTTTTCCATCATGCATGGTGAGTGCATGTGCTTTGGAATCTTTCATGAGGCCCATCTGTATGAGTTTTGTTTGCTCTTGTGTAAGAGACTCAATGAACTGAGCCAATGTAGACATTTTCCATTTTGTTCCAAAAAGACGTCTTCTAGAATGGAAATTGGAGACATATACAACATATTCTGGTCCTAGCTTGGCCAAGATTGTTAGAATAAGTTGTTTCTCTTGTGTAGACTTATCAATACCAAATTCACCTAAGCTTAATAGCAAAGATTTAAATTTAGTAAAAAAATCTTGTATATTATCAAAACTTTTAGGGTCTAAGGTATTCAACTCTACCTCAAGCATATGACCTCACATCTCATCCTTCTTTCCAAAGAGTCCTTCCAAGGTGGTCTAGATCTCGTTTGGAGTCTTGCATGCGACAACATGAAACCACAAATCAGTGGAGATTAACTCAAGAAGTAGTCCTGTGGCCTCATCCTTCCGGTTCACCCATCTCATCTTCTTAATCGCTGATGTAGGTTCTCTTTTTGTCGCCATCGTCAAATTATATAGTCATTTTCTTTTGAGTTGGAATGTCGCCTTGGGATTCTAATCAAAATAATTGTATGGTGCGAGGATTACCACCAAGTTTGACTGTATAATAGTTTTCATATCCATCTCTCCCACTGTTTCTAAGAACCTCTAAAAATTTACTCTCAATCTGCAAGTGAAAAATTAAGAAATCACGACAGAAATGACACTTTAAGTGAAAATTCGTATCAGTTTCAAGAGATGATATTGTGACTTACTTTTTGAGCAAACGGTGAAGAATCTCACCAAACGGTTGAAAACCCACTTCCAAAATGGCCCGATTCACTTTCCACGCAAGTCGTTTCCTCCAAAACGTAATATTTTGGGAGCAATAAATGTAGAAAGGTATGACCACATAGTCGTATTAGTTTCAGGATGCTATCTTGTGGCTTACTTTCTGAGCAAAAAGTGAACAATCTCGCCAAACGATTGAAAACCCACTTCCAAAATGGGTCGATTTACTTTTTGAGTGGGCTGTTTTCTCCAAAACGTAATATTTTGGGAGGAATAATTGCTGAAAGTTATGACCACAGATTTAGCTCGCCGAAACCCCGATTTTCCTTATTCTTTGGCATGTCTGGCTTGCTCCAAGCAACATAGCTCTGATACCATGTCAATGTTTCATGGAAACGTGCATAGGATATCTAGCTAAAGCAAGTACAAACAAAGCTTATCAAGAAAAGAAGAGAGATTCAATATGGAAGAATGAGAAAATATATTCACACTACTCTAATGAGCTGATGATTTATACATAGATCATGATCAATATGATACAATGAATGAGTGGAATACACTCATATATAGGGCAAACCATTCCATAATTAAGAAAAACAATCAAACAATTATCTTTCCTTAGGAATGCATGCATTCATAATAGTGATGGTAAAAATAGAAAGTCTAAAATAGAACTAGTCAGTTAACTCCCACTGAACTAGTGTGTCGAAAATAGAAATTTCTCCAACACTCCCGAAGCCTTATACAAACCTCCACTACCAACATGCATGCATTTAGTTCCTAAAATAACATAGAATGAATATATATAAGTTTGTTTAAAATATTGTTGTGCAACAAAAAGGGACAAAGGCCTAAGCCCTCGACCCCTAGCCCATGGTTCATTGTAACATTTCATAGAGATGACGGTCGTAAACTCGTGGGGTAGGTTAAATGGTATATGTTGTATGGTTATAATAATATAACCATATTCCAACAAAACATTGAAATGTATGGCGGTCAGTGGGGCTCGAACCCCTGACCTGCTATATATAGTACCATGTCATAACCAACGCACCAAAGCACATGTTTTGTTAGAAGGCCCTCCAACTAATGGTTAAGGTAGATCATGGAATTCAGAGGTAAGTTAAGGGACCGCCCCCTATTTAATGGCACATGGACCGAGGATTGTACATAAATTTATTAATGCAGATTTTTCCCTCAAAGTGCATGCCCGAGGGTACATATGCTTTGAGGCTACACCGTAAAGGATGCTGAGAGGTACCTTAAAGAAATTTCAAGAAATTTATACTCATTTTTCATGATTTTTCACAAGGAATCCAATGGTGCATTCCATTTTTGCATTTGAGCAACATGTAAAAATGGTCATTGTAAAACACAAGCATTTAAGAATTAATAAATAGGTCTCTATTGCAAGCGAACCCGAAGATGTAGCCCAAATTGGGTGAACTCCATTATCAAACTTGTGTATGTGATTTCATCAATGTTGTTCATTTTATGCTCAATTATTTGCAAGTTATTTATCATTAAAGTGTGTATGGTTAAATAAGTTTTTCACATGTAAGTTTTAAATAGTCAAGCGATCATTATTATTTTGAAGATCAAGTGGATGTTTATATGTATTTAAAATAATCAACATCTAAGGATTTTTCAAATCAAGTTGGTATCAGAGCTGGTTTGAAAAGTGTTTTCAAGTGAATTTTTTCAAGATCCAAACTCAAACTTGGTAAAGGAGAACTTGCAAATTATAAGTCCGAGATTGGAAAAATATTTTGAAGACATAATATGGCTTCTGAAAAAGGAGAAGAAGTAGATCAGCCTATGAGCCATGAAGAGATCAGAGATACACTCCAATCATTGAGGGAGATAGTAGAGGATTTGCAATGAAGAATTCAAAAGCCTGTAAGTGGAGAATCTTCGATAAAAGGAGAAGGAGGAGGTGAAGGTGGTGGACCTTTAGAGCCTCCTTCACCATCCTCATCATCATCATCATCTTCTTTAGAGGCAAGTGAACGTTCTTCTCATTGAAAGAAGTACTCTAAGAAGTTTGATCATAATCTTCCATCGTTAAAATTGGATGTCAAGTTTGAATTTCCGACCTATGATGGAGAATTGAATGCTGAGAAATTGGAGAACTTGATCAAGCAAATAGAGGTATATTGTACGGTACAAAAAATCATGGATGAGGCTGAAAATTTATAATGAGCTTCTCTTCATCTAAGTGGCACAACCTTGATATGGTGGGAGAGTAATATGCAAGTTGTTCTTGTTTAAAAGGATAAAGTAATCTCTTCTTGGATAAGTTTACTAAGGCTATAAAAAAACAATTCTATCCACTGGCTTATACGCAGACGACAATGATCAAATGACAACATCTAAGACAAGGTAAAGGCCAAAATATTCAGGAATATACAAAGGAATTCAAAAAGAAGGCATTTTCATTAGGAATTGTTTTATATACATGTGAAATTCTTCTAAAGTATATTGGTGGCATGCACTCATATATTCTTTATACTATTTAAATGTTTAACCCTACTAACATTGATAAGGTGTCCGTACAAGCAATGCATCTAGAGGCTAGTAAGTGGAAGCATGTGAGCAAAGATAATAATCCATTTAGGTTTGAAAAGAAACTAAAAGGTAAATGGAAGAGAAAGAAATAAAATACAGTGAAGCAAGCTGAGGAAATACCTACATGTTCCCACTGTAAGAAAAAGGGACATGAGGAATCACAGTGTTTGAAGCTGCATCCAGAATTATGACCAATTTTTTTTAAGGAAAAATGAAAGTAGAAGACTGTTGCATCAGCTCATCAGGATCTAGGGTCAGATTCCAGAGATGAATCTAATATCATGGAAATAGGAAGAAAAGGTATATCATCTATCAAATCACATTCTTTAGTTCAATCTACCAAATTGGAAAATGATATGGATCAAAAGAAAAGTAGCGAGTTTTTTCATGTTAGAGTTATAGTCAAGCATACCAAGTTAGATACTTTATTTGACAACGGATCTCAAGTTAACTTAATATCTGAAGCAATTGTTAAGAAGTTGGGTTTAAATATGACACCTCACAAAAATCCTTATCCATTAGGATGGGTATGTGAAGATGCTAAGTCGCAAGTAATGAAACCGTGTAAGATCAGATTTGCAATTACAACTAAGTTCTTTGACGAGGTGGAATTAGATGTTGTGTCTCTTGAGATTTGTGACATTGTCTTGGGTAGTCCATATATATTTGACAGGAAGGCCATATTATACCGCGAAGAGAATAAATATCTTATTTCCAAGGATGGGGTTGAATATATTGTCAGATCTCATCATATCAAGACTAATTATCTTTAGTGAGCACAGGGTAAATGAAGAGACTCGTGAGCGCAAGTAAATATTTCTTTCTCGTGATAGTGAAACATAAAGAAGAAGCGATAACACATGCTTTATAAAGTTGTGATCTAGATCATAAACAAGCGTTGGCCAACATCATATCCAACTATGATGAGTTGTTTCAAAAACCTACAGGGTTGCCTTCTAAGAGGGAGGTTGAACATGAAATATATTTGCAGTAAGATGCTCCTCTTCCGAACATTGGAATGTACAAGTAATTAGTGATTGAAGATGTAGAAATTAAGAAGCAAGTTCAAGAGTTGCTCGATAAAGGAATCATCAGGCCAAGCTCCTCTCCATGTGGTTCTCTTATTGTATTAGTTCCGAAGAAAGATGGCACGTGGAGGATGTGTATTGATTTTCGAGCCTTGAACAAGATTACGATAAACAATCGTTATCCTCTTCCCAGAATTGATAACTTATTAGATCAATTAAAGAATGTTGTGTATTTCACTAAGTTGGATTTGAGAAGTGGTTACCATCAGATGAAAATTGCAGAAGGTGACATATGGAAAATTTCTTTCAAGACCAAGCACAGATTATTTGAACGATTAGTTATGCCATTTGGGTTATGTAATACACCAACAACATTTATGAGGGTAATGAATGATGTGTTTAGATCCTACATATATGATTTTGTTATTGTCTATTTATATGATATATTGATCTTTAGTCGAAGATGAGAAGATCATATAAAACATGTCAAGACAATATTTGAACTCTTGAAGAAGGAGAAAATTTATGTAAAAATGTCTAAATGTGAATTTGGAAAAACTTCTCTGGTATATTTGGGTTACATTGTAGGGAGTAGTCAGATAAAAATAAACTGTGCAAAATTAAAAGTCATTATGAAATGGCCCAAGCCAACTACTTTCACAAAATTTAGGAGCTTCTTAGGAGCAGTATGATATTGGAGGAAATTCAATGCTAATTTTTCATACCTAGCAACTCCTCTACATGCATTAACAAGTGTTAAGAAAGTATTTCAATGGGGAAGAAAGAAGCATACATCCTTTGAGATAATGAAGGAAATGATAAGCACCACATTAGTTTTGGCTCTGCCATATTTACAACAACCATTTGAGATTCAAACCTATGCAAGAAGATATGCCATGGGTGCAGTCTTGATGCAACGAGGTAAACCTATATGTTATCATTCTGAGACTTTTACTCAGGTTGTGATTAACTATCCAACATATGATAAAGAATTGTATGTGTTGGTACAAAGTGTAAAGAAATGGAAGCATTAATTAATGGGAAAGGAGACAAATCATCATCCATTATAGTATTTTCATTCATAGACCAAGCTACAACAGTTGTGACACTTTAGGTGGATGGGTTTCTTAAAATAGTTTCATTTGGTAATCAAGTATGAGAAGGGTATTATAACAAGGTTGCAGATATGTTGTCAAGACCAGTGATTAATGCATCCACAATACTCATGTATGATCCTTTAGCGCATAAAATTTATGTAGAACAATATGCTAAGGATGGTGATTTTAAATATGTATACGATGCATTAACTCGTGGAAATCAACAATCAGATTATTATATGCATGGAAATTTGTTATATCATCTGGGAAATCTTTGTATACCCAGAGATGAAAAAGTAAATATAATAAGAGAAGATCATACATCTCTCATTTCTGGTCATTTTGTGGTTGGTAAGACCGTTGCAAAGGTATTTTTATTGGCCTCGAATGAATGAAACAGTTTCAAAGTATATGAAAGGGTGTGTTATGTGTGACACAAGTAAGCCTATCAACAAAAATTTGGGTTTATATACACCACTTCCAATACCTTCTTAGCCATGGGAAAGTATCTCCATGGATTTTGTAGGGGCTTTTACGATGTCCAAGACAGGTCATGATTATCTATATGTCATGGTGAACAGGTTCAATAAGATGTGTATTTTGATTCCATGCAAGAAACATGTCACAACTGAACAAAAAACACATATATTCTTTGCTAATGTATGGATTCATTTTGGACTTCCTACATCTATTATATCAGATCGAGACTCTCACTTTTTGGGAAAGGTTTGGTCTCATTTATGGGAACTCATGGACACTAAGTAGAAGAAGAGCACAACTTTTCATCCACAGACAGATGGAAAGACAAATATGGTAAACAGAACAGTGGTACATCTACTTAGAGGGTACTACAACAAGCATACTAAGCTATGGGATAAGCAATTACCTTATGTATAATATGCCTACAATCATGCCATACATTCGTCTACTAAAAAAACTCCTTTTGAAGTATGTTTGGGGCACTTGCCTAAATAACCTATGGAATTTGATTTTGGAGAAGTAAGTAAAGAAGATGGAAATCATGATACAGATAAAGCTAAAAGGTTCATTCAAAAGATTCAACTGGTATGCCAAGATGTATAGGATCAATTGGAGAAAATCCAAGCCAAATATAAGGCAAGGCATGATAAACATTGGGTTGATCATGAATGTGAAGTCGATGATCAAGTATTTTTACATATCAACAAGGATAGAATGAAAGATGAAGGTAAAAAGCTAAGGCCAATCCGATATGGTCCATTCAATATCTTGGAAAATATTGGAACTAATTCCTTTCGTTTAGATCTACTAACCTACATGTAAATGTATTCAGTGGTAAATGTTGAGAATTTGAAGCTTTATGAGCCTCTTATGATTATAGATGAAGATGAAAGTATGAAATTTCCAACAATTGGTGATTTTTCTTCAGAATATTTGAACGAGATACAAGAAGATGTTATTCTTGAAGAAATAATCAGGACTTCACAACAAGTTCATGTGGAATATCTTCGAGTTCGTATTAAAGGGGTAAAACCAAGTAAGGAAAAATGGATGGAGATTAGAAGGGTGAGGGAACTCTACGCTCACCTAGTTGCCGATTAATCAAAACTTTTGGTGGCCCAAAAGGCTTCCAATGGGGAGGAATGATCCAGGAGGATCCAAGAATGCTCACAGAGGTCCAGGAGAATCTAGAACATCCACAGAGGTCCAGAATGGTTCAATAATACTCAAAATTGGATTGTCCCAAATTATCTCGAAAACAACATCAATGCATATAGATCGTTGTTAGCTTTCCAACGATGCAAACTTCAAGTCAAATGGAGTTCATATGAAAAATATATGACCAATCAAAGTTCGATCCAAGCCAGGTCAAAGGTCAAAGTTAGGAGGGGAAAAAGGGTGACACATGTCACGACTGCAAGGGTGATACATGGCACATGGTCATACATGTCACATGGCACATAGGTTGGAAGATGACTAGGTAATTCATATAGACTAGGTGGACGCGTAATGTGTTGACAAGTGGCAAATATAAGCCAATGAGAGGCTGCCATGTGGCATCCCCCCATTGGCCTTTATGGTCATAGTTATATAAATTTTTTTGGAGTCAACGAGGGTCAAACCCGTGACCTCCCAAAGCCTTATAAAAGCCTCTACTACCAAGTCTCCGTGCATTTAGTTCTTGACATAACATGGAAATATCTATATATAAGTTTGTTTAAATGATTGTTGGGTGGAAAAAAAGGTCGATGGCCTAAGCCCTTGACCCCTAGCCAATGGTTCGTTGTAACATTTCATAAAGACGACGGTCCTAAAATCGCAGGGGAGGTTAAATGGTATATGCCACACACACACACACACACAATACGGCTATAATAAAATAACCATATGCCAACAAAACGCTGAAACATATGGCGGTTGGTGGGGCTCGAACCCCCGACATGCTATATATAGTATCATGCCATAACAAATGCACCAAAGAACGAGTTTTGGTAGAAATCCCACAAACTAATGGTTAAGGTGGACCACGAAATTCAGAGGTAAGTTAAGGGCCCACACCCTATTTAATGGTGCATGGACCGAGGATTGTATAGACATTCATTAACACAGAGTTTTGTCTCGAAGCGCATGCCCAAGGGTACATAGGCTTTGTGGCTACACCGTAAAGCATGTTGAGAGGTCCCTTGATGGAATTTCAAGAACTTTATACTCATTTTTCATGATTTTTCACAAGGAATCCAACAGTGCATTCCATTTCTGCATTTGAGAAACATGTAAAAAAGGTCATTGTAAAATGCAAGCGTTTGAGAATTAATAAAGAGGTCTCTATTGAAAGTGGACCTGGAGACGTAGCCCAAATTGGGTGAACTCTGTTATCAAACTTGTGTATGTGATTTCATAAATGTTGTTCATTTTATGCTCAATTATTTGCAAGTTATTTATCATTAAAGTGTGTATGGTTAGATAAGTTTTTCACATGTAAATTGTAAACAATAAAGCAATCATTATTATTTCAAAGATCAAGTGGACATTTATTTTTATTTAAAATAATCAACATCTAAGGATTTTTTGGATCACAAGGTCACAGGGGAAAAATCCCATAACAGACATGACTATAAGAAACTATGCATAATGGGTAAATCACCCAATAGACTCATTAATGGAAAGGGTAAGGTTATACATCCCAACCACTTGGTAGTTTCACCATCATCCTCATGTTTGAAAGCCATTAGCAAAGGTGCAAAGATGCTAAACTATGAGACAACAAACTTGTTGTTCCTAAAATCAAGAAGACATGTGGGTTTGTACATAGAAGTGCGATGTCTTTTGGAATAAGGACTAGTTCACAAAGAAGTGACGATGGGCGAAGAGAGTCTTAGGTTGAAGCACCTAGAGATATTAGAGTTAGAAGCCTCAAGCTCCAAGCAAGCTAAACAAATATTGGTCGCTCCAAACGTTAAACCAGGGAGGAAGGGTAGGAAATGTATCAAGCTAAAAAAAAAAGGGTTACACTGGTTTTGGGGAAACACATTATGATGGATATGGTAAGTATCGATTTGGTAGATTATTTTTATGGGAGACAAGTTTCTAAAATATTTGGAATAATGGTTATTTAGGGTTTGGAATCCATTGCTTGGTAAACCCCAAGATTCCATATCTAGGTAAAGAGATGGATGGCATTTATCTTTAGGACAGAAGAAGGTGCTGAGAAGATCTAGGAGTTGATATGGTATTGGGTTTCTTCATTGTTAACATTGAAAATATGAAACCTTGGCTTCAACCCTATATCGAAGAGGCATGGAATCATATTATTCAAGTCAAGATATCGATCTTACTTTTGGAGATTTGATATTTTTTAGTCTTAAAGGTAGTCAATGATAGGCTTGGGTCATCCATAGAAATGGATTAATGATTAAAAATGAGCTCAACCAAAAGTGTGGCTAGAATTTTGGTGGAACTAGATTTGAAGGAGGGGTTCGCAGAGGCTATTAAGATAGACGTTGCAATATGCCATTATATAAAAATCCTAAATTACATGGGCATCCCATTCAAGTTTTCTTGATGTCATATTTATGGGAATTTAGCTAATGAGTTCCTTCTCAAATTCACTAAAAACATTTGGAGGAATAAAAATGAACATGGTGTCAGTCATGGAAGGGATGATTCATGCTCAAGCTCTGTGGATGTGGAGAGGTAGATAGAGGTAGATAGTAAAGAGGGGAGTATGAAAATATGCAGATAAGAATGTGATGGAAGATGGTAACACTACAAATAGAACACCTTCTTGTGGAGGTTTTTATGGAACTTCCCTGAAAAAAATATCCCTTAATTGTTTATAGAAGAGGTTGTTAGTGGAGGCATGCGACCGAAGGTTTTTGCGGAGGTTTTTTTTTCCGGTGCATGTTTAAGGACTATATGCACCGATGCACATTGAAACATACCACACCAATGTTAAAATGTTCAGACACACTACCACTGTTCATAATGGAGGTTGTTAGCGGATGCAAGCGGTCATAATTGTTTTGCAAAGAATGTTGTTTGGTACACCTATAGAGTACATCCACCTAGGTTCTAAACTAAAACATAACACACTTGTGCGTATATGTTTAAATTAACTGTCATAAGTTATAAAAAAATAACAAGCACTGATCAAAGCACACCGGTACCATTGAATCTTATGTAATGATGCATACATAATGTCTGATGGCGCACCGCAGTATGGGTAAATAAAAACAAATTACCATACCAATTTTCATTGTGACACCTCATCTAGTGCTTCCAATATCTCAAGCAATAACCAATTATTACTCTATTTTCATGGATGCTCTATTTCTGGTGCTTCTTGATGATTTGGATAGCGCCACCAGTCGATATTCCACACATTTCCATTTTTTGGAAATTACCATGAATTTTCATTTCCTCTCAATGGTGGATTCATGCCTCCTCGAGATATAAGATTCCAAGTAATTTGTTTATTACATTCCCATTTCCATGTTTGATAGTTGGTTTGGACAATTAAATGTCATTGATGTCAAACCTTGGAGATTGATTTCGACCCTTGGAGAAGTACGAAATCCCTAGCGATGTGGTTGAGATTGATGGTGAGTTAGTCATCATTGATGGAGTGTTTTATGTTAGCAAATGCAATTGCTACATTTGATGAAGTTTAAATGAAGCCCCAAAGGTGTGGTTATGGTACTCGAAGTTGGTTGAGGAATATGAACATGAAGGATTGTGTAAATGTAGGTCATAAACTCATAGATGGATAGTCCTTGTAGTGCCATTTAGGTGGTATGCTACGTGGTTCCTCACTGCTAGGGAGATATAGCCTTGTGAAGTCGGAAGCCCAGAAGAATGGTCACGAAGCCCCTAAGAAGTTAAAATTCAATGATTGAAAGGGTAAAGTGGTTGTAACAAGAAAGTCAAGAATCCCTAAGAATAAGGAAATAGGCTACCTAGAAAAAGTATAAATACACATCATGAGACATTCATTTGACACACACACTTACATTGAATATCTATATTGTGATTGTCATGGTCTAGTTCTTTGGTCTATTGGAGAATATGATGATAAGAATGAGGAAACATAGAAAGTGCGAGGAAAGAGCGAAAGTTTCAGAGCTGCATAGTGCAAGGGTTTTTATGTAACCCTAATTTGACAGGCCCTCATGGGTTAGATTGAGTGTATCATGTGAGGCACCCCCACAGGTTGCCTAAGTGACGTCATGTAAGGCCCCATGTGATAGGTAGTCTTTTTCTCACGAGGACAAGATAAAATTGGGAAGAATGTTGGCACAAGGCTGTTGAAGTATTGACAGTGCTACATGTCAGTGTTACAATACAACATGTCAACTACATGTGAAAGGTATGAGTATGTGAGTATTGATTATGCTTGGTGATGGTATGGTACATGCTTGAGAGGCATGTCTTGTTGATGCAATGTACATCTTGGTGATATTAGTATGGTACATTGAGTAGTAGTACATCTTGGTTGTATTGGTAAATTTTATCTGGTTTGGATACATGGTGATGATGATATATGCTTGAGGCTTATTCTTGGTATACTCTTGAAGCATTGGTAAATGGTGTATGGTTGTCATTGATATTGATACATTGTTGAGGATTACACTTAGTATATGACAACACATGTATGAGATACCATTTTGGATGCATGCCTATTTTGAGGAAAGACCTATTTTTGGAAGGAAGGACCTAATTTTGGGAGCACACACAATAGCTGGAAAGAAAGCAACATGCAGAAAATGGAGGAAAGCAGCATGCAAGAGGAAAAGCCACGTGTGAGGAGGAAGGAAAGCCTAACCATATTAGTGTTAGGGTTTTTGAAAAAGGTTGTAATGACCATAAGCTTATAAAGTAGTATAAATAAGAACCTAGGAGGTCTAGGTCTGGGGTCTGGTTTTTGTCTGTTCGGTTAAGTAAATAAAAAAAGTTTTTTGATAAGTGAAAAAGTTGTTGATTTGTAGAAGAGTCAAGTAAGGTAGATTTTGAGGGTTAGATCACAGACTGAGGAGCTTGGTGTGATCTAGTCTGCCTCACATAGTTTCCTTGACCTCATTATGATTGTATGATGGAATATGTAATGTGCGCAACACCATATTTTGCAGCAGACTAAATAAAAGAGTAGAGAAGCCAAATCTTTGTGGACGTAGCCCAGGAGGGGGTGAACCACATTAAAACATGTGTTATATGTGGTGTTTATTGAATGATTACTTCATGTTAATGGTTATCTTATGAATGAATGATTAATGAGATGTATTAGAATGCAAGAATGATCCTAAAGATGAATGAATATTACAAATACTTGAATGAATAACCATATTAATGCATGAGGAAGATAACATACAACCCCATATCCTCACTCATTCCTAGAATGAAAGCACTTGAGAATTGCAGTCACCCCTAAAGCTATCTCGGGTGAGACTGTGCTATGTGCATTGTGCGTAGCATCGCCTTCTAGTTTACCAGGAGGGCTGATAGTTTTAGAGGGTTTTGTTGGAAACTTGTTCAGATATGAACCTGGGTCATACCAAGAGTAGAAAGAGAGATATTAAGCCAAAAAATGGTTCTGTTGCCGGATGGAACTACGTAGAATTGAGTGGACGAGATTCGTGGATGAAACACATGGAGAATGAAGGCATAGAAGGGAATGTTCAAGTCATGGAATCCAACAAAGGCAGAGATCGAAAGATGGCTGAAAATGAAGGAAATTGAGTTTTCATAGAAGGAAAATAGAAACCCTAAGTTAACACCGCGTAAATGTTTGAAAAAATACGTGTTTAGTGACTTGCATGAGGTTTTTTTATCTGATTTCCTACATTTTTTGCAAGAGTGCTTATTAAGGTTAAAATACAACCACCGAACAAATCGAATTAGAGAACTGGATTGGAATCTTGTGGATATCATGCAATTAGAACAATTTAACAACAAATTTACGTGCACAATATATTATGGTTAGACAATATTGTTGCAGGGTGTTGGCATAGGGGCAAACCCATGGTTCAACGCTTCAACAATGCACCAACCAAACCCTAACTACCGGCCCTTTCGGCAACACCTGCGAAGTAGATGAAGTCTCACCCAAGGTAGAGGCA
Organism: Picea mariana; assembly: GCA_032191745.1. Taxonomy (NCBI): domain Eukaryota; kingdom Viridiplantae; phylum Streptophyta; class Pinopsida; order Pinales; family Pinaceae; genus Picea; species Picea mariana. Next base: position 573,611 of record JASDQU010102020.1, read on the forward strand.
GGGGGGTTGTAGGACTCAGGTGTCTACAACCTAGCTAGGACACAAATCTGTGATTACAACACTTAACAGAACACTTAGCCAACAATATGCATTAGTTCATAAATCCATTCACATCACAGATTAAACCCTAAATACAGAACAACACAAGATCTAACCCTTACAACCTATTAACACATAGCATAAGCTCAGATATAACATTCATTAACATCATAAAGCACTGAGCATTCATAGATCTATCTGTCATACATAAAGAACAGTGCACTAAGCAAGTAAATACATAAATAATATGAACAACATAGCACACAACACATTGACACAAGGTATACGTGGTTCACCCCAGTGTGGGGCTACGTCCACAAACTCTTCTTCTTATTTATTAGTCTCCTTCAATATTCTTACAGGAACAGAGCCACAGAGCTCACCCCGTACTAGATAATTGATCTGTGCACAATGTACTAGATCCACCCTGCTCAAAATCAGGTCACGGCATAAATCTTTACCCAGTCTGTGCACAAAGCCTCTTACAATCACTTGCACTTAGCTCTGCAAGTCTTAACATACTCTAGTCATGCACTAAGCCAATGACCTCTTGCACTAAGCCAATTACTACTTGCACTAAGCCAATTACCACTTTTACTTACATCACCTAACTACTTATTTATACATTACAAAAAGGTCATAGACATGGGTAAACCCATGGGCCGACATCCCATACCCGTTACATAAACCCTAAAAACCCAAAATGCCCGCAAAAAGGGCAAGATCCCGTGATCTTCACTTCGCCTGGGCGCTCCGTCTTCGAAAAGCCTATAGAAGTCCCTAAAATGGTCAAAAACAACCAACATTTACTCAAAACTTGGTTGAGGGCAAACAACCCCCCAACACTCACCTGTGACTCATCTCAAGTCACTCTGATCTGGGTAATATCGCTTCGAAGGCCTAGATCTTAGCTTGAGCTGCCTCGACTTGCTGCTTCGCCAGAGCCTCCTGCTCGGTGAACTCCTGAATTACTTTCTCGATGACAGACCCTTCCAGGCACTGTTCCACTGTTGCGACCACATGTTCCAACTGTGAGCCTTGTTCCTCGACCTCTTCAAAAAGTGTGCAGGCTTCGTCCGACACCGGCTGGAGTCTCTGTGTCACCTCCATAACTCTTCTCTGGATGGTAGTTGTTAGCACTCAAATTTTCATTAAATATTTTGGGTGCGTCTTCCGCATATTTATGTTGAAATTATAAAAATTCGAGTGTTTGTCAATCTCTAGACCTCAAAGTCTTCAATCTATCTTGATAAGTTCATATTGATCATTTTTTCCCAGCTTCTGTTGAGTTTGCCCTCTTCACCTGCAGTACAATAATCTTTAATGCTATCCAAAATTTTAGGTATTATTGAGTTTTTGTAAAAATTTATCAAAGCCAAAGGTTGAGTTAAATCACAAGTCTAACTCTCATGCTAAGTTCAAAGTCAATATCAGGTTGAAATATCAAAGCCCATCATAAGTGTCAAGCCCGATCCCAACCATTTGGATTTCTTTTGGGCTGGTGTCGCTGTGGAGTTGTTCCACATGTCAATGAACAAACCAACAGTCAAATACCCGAGATCTCAGATGTCTTGCGCCAAGCTGAATCAATAATACAGGGTTTGAAGTATTCAACGCGCCAAGTAGAGATGAGTTGTTGTTGCCAAAGTTCTCACAGAACGCAATGCAAGGACGATTGAAGTATTCTTTCTCTTCAGGTCGCATACGCCTCCATGCTCGGCCTCCTCTCATCTTACCCTCCATTTGTCATATACTTATGGTATACAATGGTTCACATGGATGGGTTTGCATCTCAATTTTGGGGTTTCTGCAAGTAAGAAGGTCTTCAGGGTTTATTAAGAACTTGGCCGAAACCTTCCAAGGAAGCGTTGCGACTGTTCTTTATTGTACAACGATTGTAGCATTGGGACCCTTGCAGTTCGGTTTCTGTAATGGATACTCGTCCCCTAGTGAGAATGGAATTATTATTGATCTCAGCCTTTCTTTCTCACAGTATTCTTTGTTCGGCTCAATCTCAAACGTTGGAGCAATGGTGGGTGCCATAGTCAGTGGGAAAATGGTCGATTTCATCGGGCGTAAAGGGGATTTAATAGTGGCTGTGATTCCGAATATTATTGGTTGGGTTACAATCTCTGTTGCAAAGGATGCTTCATTCCTGTATTTAGGGAAGATATTGTCTGGCTTTGGAATGGGAGTCATCTCCTTCACTGTCCCTGTTTACATAGCGGAGATAGCTCCCAAGCACTCGCGTGGTACCCTCAGTGCGGCCAATCAGCTTTCTGTGACAATTGGTATCATGCTAGCATACCTGTTTGGGTTGTTCTGTGGTTGGAGGGATCTAGCCATTGCAGGTGTAGTTCCTTGTGCTCTTTTGGTTCTCGGGTTATTTTTATCCCTGAATCTCCAAGATGGCTGGCAAAAATTGGTAATGAAGATTTTGAAGCCTCATTGCAAGCTCTTAGAGGCAGTCAGGTTAATGTGTCCCTAAAAGCTGTTGAAATCAGGAGTGTAGTGGAGACAGTTTTCTGAGATCTTTGAACGAAAATATGCAATGACTATAATTATTGGCATTGGGCTGCTTCTTTTACAACAGTTGAGTGGAATCAATGGTGAAGATTTGATATCAGCCATTGGTAAAGCGATAAAGCTTCTTCCAAAGATTGACACATATGCAAATGCATGATCGGACGAAGGATTTATACAGCTGGAATGAGGCTGCATTAAGGATAGTTGTTATATATGACAGTGCTCTGATTTCTGATAATGTGAATCTCTTGTGGGGCTTGGGCTGAGAAATTGTTTTTGGTACCTCCTTGAATAGTGGCAGCYTGTGAAAACAGTTGAAATGGCCGGGGTACTATCCTAAATTTGTCCAGCAAGCAATCATGTTAGCTATGGATAGCAATGATCRCCATGTTGAACTTGTTGGGCAGCTTCTAGAGTTTTTTGTATTCTAAAAAGACACTGCCTGATAAAGACGTAGAAGCTGGACTAATGCTCATCACTGATGGATTTGATGATACAGCGATTGATAGACCATTGGCACCAAGATTTCTTGGTGAGCTAGTTGGAAGACTCCGTTTAGCAGGAGCAGCGGACTTCAGAGTCCTAAAGGATATCATGGTAAATATGGAAGACAAACCAAGGCAAAGGGAAATCTTCAACTCAGCTCTTCATATTTTTTAAATCAAGCCCATCAGTAGGAGCATTGGGTGCTCGAAGTAATGACCTGATCGAATGTGAGAAGCTTATCTCTTGAAAGAGCTCCTCTATACATCATACTATAGTCCATGTCCATAAGGCTTTTATGGACTATAAGTAATCCTGCTGCAACCTCATGAATCTGGTCCAAGTCTGAAAATGATCCTAAAGGGACAGCAGTGCAATCAGATTACAAACAAGCAGAGGAAAAGGAGAGGATCAGACAATTGGATGAACAGTTGTTGGTGATAGAAAGAAGGGAATTGCCTCTAAGAATTCTCGAAACTAAATGAAATCATGCAGGTAAACAAAGTTTTGAGATTTCGATTTTTGACAGTGATTTGATTTTCGGTGGTTTAGGCGAGCCCAGGAGCGCTCATTAACCACTGAAAAGGGGGCCTTTTCGGTGGATAAGACATTCAGAGCTCAATACTCTTAACCACCGAAAGTCTGTGATAACCAGAATGCTTGAAATTTTGCACAGATCAGAGATTTTCGAATCAGAATGAGACGAAACTTCTTCGAATAGTCAAATATTGAATTATCAAGTCAGATTTAAAGATTATTTATAAGAGATAAGGTAAGAGGAAGAGTTTTAATCACATTTGGCATCTTTTCAATGGCAGAATTTCAGGGATTTTTTGCCACACATCATCAGCTCGAATTTATCTTTAGAAGAACAGGTTGAAGAAGCCTTGGAAGGCTAATCTTCACGTCATCAACAGTCAACAGATTTTAAGGACCAGCTCATAGAGATTATCCTCCTTTTTGGGTGTTATCCCTATCTTTTTGTAAATGTAATTTGACTTTCTATTTTTAGTATAACAGATCCAGTTTTCTAGGATCTGTAAACTGTATGTAAAGGCTATAAAGCCACAAACATTGAAGAAAAAAGGGTTCGACCTTGGAGACTAGTTCAGTCTATGTAACTCAGAACTTCTCATTTCAATATGAAGTAAAAACAAGCTTCTTTTGCCATACTTGTTCAGATTCCACCTTCCTGTCTATTCTATATTTGCACTTGGATATTATTCATGTTGTTATGCTTGTCTAATGCTAGATAACTGTCATCTTGTCGCTGCATTCATAAGTTTAACTCTGCAAATATTTTTATGATTTTTGTAATCGGCCATTCATATATGTCTATATGTGATTCTRCTGGTATAAGAATTATTTCTTCATTTATCACTTATTTGCCAACTCCCTGAACATTTGTGGTTGAAAGCCTTGTCCATCTTGATATGTTTATGCATGATTTGAGTGAAAATTGATCCAGTCCTCCGACTTGTTCCAAATTCACACTTTATTTAGAAAATTGTTTCAAAAAGAGTTAGTTACCAGGCATCTCCGACCTACAACCTAGGAGAGTTTCCTGAAGTGATAACAGTAGTGACCTGCTGCTGAACTATGCACTGCTCTTGTGCACATCGTGGTATGTGATCAATTCTCTGTTAGCTGAAATATCTCAGTTTGCAAAAAGTGGTCCTGGTGCGACATTCGACGGATTAAATAAGCAACGTCGTAACAGATTCCTTCAACAGGTCGAAATGCCTTAATTAATACGAATCCATCCATTATGGCACGGTCTCAACGGTGCAAGGATGATCTTTTCAGCAATAACTGTGTTTCTAACCATTCTGAAGTGTCATTCTGACAGTCGAGACGCCTCCAATGGTCATATAGCTTCACCGTGGTGAAGTGCCATTCTACACTGTTCTGCTATTCCGATGAGGTTCAAGTTCTGCAAGCCCGCCTTCTGCAAAGTCTTCTCTAGAACTTCCTGTTGTTTTTCTAACTTTGGTTTCTTCTTACTGATCTTTCTTGCCTTCTGTCCCATGATCTAAATTTTTGGATTCCTCTTTCCATTCTTATTCTTATCTCCTCTTAGCATAGTAACTTTGCAATACTGAGGGTCTTCCATAGGTTTCAAGGGTAGTACCTCTTCTCTTACTATTTTTGAGGTGGATGCACTTCTTTCCTGTATGGGTAGGTTCTTCAAGCCTCCCTGCATTCTTTCAACTTCGACAACTAACTCTCTTTCCTTCTGTTGCTTCGACTTGTCCTCTTGTTCTTGTATTAGTCGCTCTATTTTTCTAGCTATGAATTCCCTTAATTCTTGATTTTTCTGTTCTTTGGCTTCTTCCTCTGCTTTCCTTCAGATCTGATCTTTCTCAATCCAGGTCTTTCCTAGCAAAAGTGAAAAAGGGGCGTTGTTCTCAACAAACTTAATAACTTCAAATTATTATTCGGTTAATTCTCCATGAGCCATCATAGGTACATTAGTAACTCTTCCACATAGGGTTATCATCTTTCCTTTAAACAATCCTATCCTTCCCAATGAAGGAATCATGTTAGGTTTTCCCAAAATTTCCCAAGTGCTTTCTGGCATAATATTCACCTGTGTTTCCTCATCCAAGAAACAGTCTATGTCGAAGTCTCCTATTCTTGTTTCTATGCACAGATTTTCTTTTAATATCTCTGGTAAATTGATGTCTCTATGATCATTCAATGTTTCTTTCAACTGTAATAACATAGTCTCCAATTCTTTTGGGTTTTCTAACATATCCTTAGTCTTGTGACCTCCTTCATAGTTTTCTTGTCTCATGTTCATCTTTTCAACTTTGGCAATCATTCTAGGGCAATCCTCAACCTCATGACCAATAAATTTACAACAAAGACAAATAGGACCTATACCAGGGCATTCCTTACCAAGATGTCTCAGTCTTCTGCAATTATAACACATTGTCAATCCTCTCTTCCTTTTAAACAATCCCCAACCTTTCTTGTACTACACACTGGGATCATAGTGATGGACCTGAAATCTGCAAAAATTCTTTCTAGGGTCCTGCATCCACTTGTTAGTCCAAAAATTATTTCTATGCATAGGAATAACATATCTTTCACTATCTCTATAAAATTTATTTAGATCAAATCTTTCTTCTAGTTGTGCCCTAGTTTTCAGACTAGGAAAAAAGATATCAAACATACCTAGATTCATACTTTCGAAGCAAAAATTTCCACTTATCTTACCTTTACCAGAGCACAAAGCTTTAAGATCTTACCTCTTTTCTTCAGATTAGGCCTCTTTCTTAGCATAGAGCTTCGCAAGTCAAGTAGAATACCACGCACTACAACAACAGATCTACACACACATATTTTTCTCTTTTCTTCAGTTCCTAACAATCACAGTTTCAGGTCCCGAGAACAGAACCATTTTTTGGCATAGGGGTAGACCCAAGGTTCAATGCTTCAACAACGCACCAACAAAACCCTAACTACCGTCCCTTTCGGCAACACCTGCGAAGCAGATGAAGTCTCACCCGAGGTAGAGGCAGGGGGGTTGTAGGAATCAAGTGTCTACAAGCTGGGACACATATATGTGATTACAACACTTAATAAAACACTTAGCCAATAATATGCATTAGTTCATAAATCCATTCACATCACAGATTAAAACCTAGATACATAACAACCCAAGATATAACCCTTACAACCTCTTAACACATAGCATAAGCTGAGATATAACATTAATTCACATCATAAAGCACTAAGAATTCATAGATCTATCTGTCATACATCAAGAACAACGCACTAAGAAAATAGATACATAAACAACATGAACAACATATCACAAAGCACATCGACACATGATATACGTGGTTCACCCCAATGTGGGGATACGTCCACCAAATCGTCTTCTTCTTTATTAGTCTCCTTTAATCTTCTTACAGGCATAGAGCCACAGAGCTCACTTTGCATTGGACAGGTGATCTGTGCACAACGCACTAGATCCACCTTACTCAAAATTAGGTGACGACACAAAGCCTTACACAATCTATGCACAAAGCCTCTTACAATCACTTGCACTTAGCTCTACAAGTCTTAACATACACTAGTCGTGCACTAATCCAATGACCTCTTGCACTAAGCCAATTACTACTTGCACTAAGCCAATTACCACTTTTACTTACATCGCCTAGCTACTTTTTTATACATTACAAAAAGGGCCTAGACATGGGTAAACCCACGGGCCGACATCCCATACCCATTACATAAACCCTAAAAGCCCAAAAAGCTTGCAAAAGGGAAAGATCCCACGATCTCCACTTCGCCTGGGTGCTCCGTCTTTGACAAGCTTGTCGAAGTCCCAAAAATGGTCAAACACGACCAACGTTTTCTCAAAACTTGGTCGAGAGCCAACACAAGGTTTATCAATGAATTTGCAGTAGATATGAAGTATTACAATACTTTTCTAAAAGGACCCAGAGGTAGGTATATCAGATCATTGTATACTTGAATCAAGATTTGTTTGTATAACAACAGTGTGATGACCATGAAATCATACAACTAAACTTCCTTGCATGCATGGGGGAAGGGGGGAAGCACTGACAGGAAGATGATAAATAGAGGAAGAGATGGATAAGGGAAAGAAGAAGGAGGCCATGGATGCAATCATGATGGAGGAAGACCAGATAAAGTAGATAGTGGCAACAACTGGAAAGACACGCAGTGGAGTACCCTACCAATATAAGATGAATAACAAAAAGAGAGCCATAGATGATAGAGAGGGCTTGGAAAATGATGAGGAGGAGGTAGAGGAAATCTGGGTTGTGGAGCAGATTGAGGAAATCCTGTGCGCAACATATGAAAGGAAAACATGATGTCCAAGGGCAGGAACAAAAGGAAGAACTCCAATCTAGGTCACTGTCAGTTTGGAACCTATAACCCCATGTGTGACTAACACACCGATATTTAAACAACCAAATTTTAGTGGAAGGAAGACAACATGAAACACATCCAAACAAGGAACAACAACTGGAAGTAATAGTCAGATATATATACCACGTGGAGGTAGTATTTCAACACAATTTAAAATGGCAGGACATGATCCCATGATCATGTTATTAGAATTTCGGGGAGAGGCATCTAAGGATCCCAAAAAAAACTTATTCATCTGTGAGAAGATCTTGGAAGAAAAGCATATCAATGATGAGGATAAAAATATCATGGAGTTAGCTATCATGCTAAGAGACCGTGCACTAGATTGGTATATGAGACTAGATGTAAACAATCCACCAGGAGTAACAAGGACTATTGCAGACGTGAAAAAAATACTGATAAATGAATTTTATAAACCTAACTCAGAAGCTGAGTATATGAATGAAATGATTGAAATCAAGGAAAAACCATGTGAGTCTATTTGAGAGATTGACTAGAGGTTCAAGCATCTAAAAGGTAAGTTGAAATATGGCATGACTGACATGCAACATAGGCACTTATTTGTGAACTCACTGTTACCACATTTGAAATACCCATTAAGACAACATAAGTTCCAAACTCACGCAGAGGATCTGTAGGCAGCCTTACAATTGGAAGAGAACCAGTATCAGAAGATAGATCCAACAATAGAGGAGCTGAAGGAGGATCTAAAGAACCTAACATTTCAACTTAGCCAGAATAAGAGTAAAGAGAAAAGAAAATCTATTTGGTGCACCACATGCAGGACATAAAGACACTGTTGGTGCAATTATTTTCATAATATATGACCCAACATAAATTATCAAGCGATATTTGTAATCAGTAGAGTTGATGCACTATATGTGCCGATAACAGATAGTTTCCTATGTCTGTTTAGTATAGATAAGAAAACCATTTAGAAACCAACACACTTTTAAAAATGACAATCTTCACACAATTTGAAAGCTGTAAAGCAAAACTCATAAACAAGCAAAAGCTTGCTCAGGTGATGGACATGTTCATTGATGGTTCATGAAAAGAAAAGATGAACTTTGATTCTATCTCCTGGAGTAACTAAACGAAAAAGTAGGATGCCCCATTAAAGATCATGCATGGTGAAATATAGAGATCCAACTGTTCCTGCATTACCACACTTTGCAACACATTCGAATAGTGAAATTAAACAAAATAACATGAAATCGAAATAAAAAATACATGAAATGAAAATCTACACTAACAATTTACAATAATCTTACCAAGCTGGATCGGTGGCCCTTGTCGATGCCAACATGGAAGCTTTAGATCACCAGATGCTAACTTCTACAAGAGACAAAATCTTTGAATCCAAACTTGCATTAATCTTCAACAGGTAGGTTTACAAAAGGAGTCTCTTCATGAATCCAATCTACATCATAACAATTCTCCTCAAGAACCTATCTCATAACAATTCCCTTAATCTACATAATAATAATTCTTCTTTCAATCTACATAATAATGATTCTCTTCCCCCTTATGATGAGAGGGCACTCTCTTTTATACATGAGAGCTTTGAAAAGGAGATAAACATCTCATAATTACAGATCCACTTTTCTCTCAACCCATTTCCCTTTATTATAAAATATAATCCCTTCAAATCCTCACACATATCTCTCATATATCTTGGATAAGATATGACAACCAAATCTCCATGATCTTCTCCTTGGATTAGGATTGAATTATCTCCTCAAATCTTGAAATGGTGGAGGAAGTATTCGAGAAGTATTTTTGAATTAATCCTTCACATATTCCTATACATGATAAAGCTCACACATTTTTGAGATATATGAAAACATGTCAATTTTCTAATATTTAATCACAAATTCCCTTTTAATACTAAAATAAATGATTTGGAAAATAATAAGGTTTAACCCATATTTAATTATGAAAGTGGTATCATGAAAGATTAATGGGGCGATGGAATGTGAAGACTGATGAAGGGAAAGGTGGATGGAAATGCGACATTTCTAAGTCCCAACATACCCCCCAACTGAACTTGTTGCATGTCCTCATGCAACTATGCATGGATCTTCTCAAGAAATTTTGGCATCTGAATTTTGGCTTTGAGTGATGATAATGAATATTTCCAGGATGGGATTTACATGAGTAACAACTGACATTTTCTTATGGTTGGTTCTCGTGTGACAACCATGAATATAGAGAATGTTGGTTCTTGTGTAAACAACATTCATTTCGTTATTTGTTTTCTTGCTGTTATGATAATAAAATGTTGGTTCTTGTGTAAACAACATTCATTTCGTTATTTGTTCTCTTGTTGTTATGATAATAATTTACCCATTTACTTGCTGGAATAGATAAGCTATCAATGTGCATAAGGAAACATCACTGAGTATAAGAAAGCCCTTTTTACATATTTGTGAATCATGCCAATATGTATATCAATAATAATGAAGCAAAGTGCAACAAAGTATGGTTGGAAGAAAAAAAATGTTGGTAAATGGTAAATGAGATGAAAAATGGAATAATGGTAGTGGAAAAATGGAGTGATGATAGAGAATATAGTCCCTCCCCCCCCCAATTGAATTGGTTTCATGTCCTCATGCAACGTGGCATGAGTCATATAAGTGAAAGGGAAAGGGAGCATGGTGAGGGATTTTTCCAAATTCATTCACTCTATCATGTAAGGATTTGCATGATTAAAGAGTAGAAAACAACATACCTCCACTTATCCAAAATGTTGATGAACTATGCAATAGGAATATGGATGAGGCAGCTGTTGGAGCATGGAAGATGTCAATGCCGCATGATCATGTGAAAGGAGACTGCTGTCACTGCTGGATCAAAGAATGTGAAGTGGAGGAATCTGAACTGTTGCTGATGAATCATGGAAAAGAGGAAGTAAGGAAGTGGAACTGTAGTACTCTCGTATAGCTGAAGTCATGTTGTTGTAACTATTGAGGAGTCATGGAGAAGTGTATAGTCTTCACCGGCTGTGAAACCCGATGGTACAATTCTAGTCATGCGAATGAATGTGTCGATGTCGAGCAGGAAGAGAAGTCATTAGATTACCGACCATTGATGAATGTCGTTAACCAATGCGAGGCAACTCATCATTGATGTCAATGAGTGCCAAGGCACCCAAGTACATCTTGCGAAGTGCAAATGAATGAGCTGATGTCGAGCCACTTGCAGTATCTTACAATCAAGGGAAAGCGATGTATTCCTATGATTGTCAGCGGGAGAACTTGCCATTAAGGCATGCAAGCCTCTAGGTACTCAAACGAGACTCTAGTCTATATCCCAGATAAGGTGTTGAGGTCGATGGGGAAAGACTTGTTGAAAGGTGGGCCTTATGGAATCCCACATCAGTCAACGCGAGTTTGTAAAAATATTGGTAGGACTATAAATGAAAAGATCTCAGTAGCAACAATGTGTATGAAAAAGAAAGCATGGTAATGTAGTCGTCAAAAGGGAACTGAATGGTTTTATTTGCAAGGTAAAATGAATGGAAAAATAGGAAAGAGATGTATGCGACTCAGAAAGATAGGCGTGTGCAAAGTCATGAAGGATAAGGAAATGGAAGATAGACCTTATTACAGGGATGACCAATGCGCTTTGAAGGAGAGATGCGGGGAAAGAATTCATGACATGGAATGGTTGTATGGATAGGTTTTGTGCAACAACAAACGTCATGATGTGTGTGATAAGACTAAGCTCCAACAAGGCATGTTTCACGGAAAGAGTTCGTGATTCTTGAAAATCACTTCATCATGAGATGCGACCGGCTGTGAACCTGAAAAATCTTAGTACCAATTCCTGCATGAAAACTTGTGAAAAGTTTGAAAACATAATCATGGAGAAGGAAGTACGAATGTGGAAAATTAAAGAAGTAACATGCGTTTATACCTGTTGTCGTTGCACACTGATTCCATCGTTGATTGCTGCATGAAGTGACTTTAATAAAAACAAATTATCGTAAGGCGTAAAAAACATGTTTGGAGATTATTGTTTTCAGGAAATGTTTTAGATCCATTTGCAATTTTTTATTTTTTTGTTGTTTTGATTTTTTTAATTTGTTTTTATTATTGTAATTTTTTCTTTTTTTATGGTTTTCTTATATATATTTTTATAATAAAACAAGGCCAATAAAATAAAATTTGTTTTATTATATATATATATATATATATATATATTCTTTTATGCTTTATTTTGGCTAGTTTTTATTATGTTTAATGGTTTTTCTTCTTCACTTTTTAAGTTTTTTTTTTTGGTTTAAATTGTGTTGTTATTAAACAAAAAATAAATAAACAACTATACACGTCCCTACTAATTGTTTTGATATTA
>JASDQU010102020.1:586003-608058 GCA_032191745.1 Picea mariana
GGAAGGCATCCAATTGATAAAATTCATAAAATCCGAAACATATCTCTATGCTGCATATTGCGGAAATCTCAAGAGTGTGAGATCTTGCAATGATAAGGATATCTTTCAATGAATTGAATGCCGTGGCCACTTTATTAGGAGTAGATCTCGATTTCCGGAACCATATCCACGCCTAGTCACTGAGTATTGGCACACCTATACCATAAACAACAGTTTATCGGACAAGGAAGAAATTTTCGTGCTTGATAGATGATTATTCAACGTTCAAGTGAGGTAATCGCAACATGGAGATACGAGAGCGTGGGAAGATTGACATCACAAGATTTTATTTCATTCATGATCCATTTGTCTAGCACCAACGATTATTTTCGATGGACGGTGGATTCCTCAAATTTTTTTACTAGAAGATCCTGTTATGGTATATGCAGCTGTACTTAATATTGGCGCAATGTGCTGCAGATCCCAGCGAATGAGAGCACCCTGACTTGGACGGAGCAAGATGGATTGAAATATTATGTGGGGCATCTTGCAATGTTATGTACGTGTCGAGGGAAGCACACCAGGCAATGCCTCCGAACCACCTCTACTTCCCCTCCAAACTTCATGACTGTCATGGTTAATTGATGGTGAAGGCTATTTTATTCATGGAGGTTGTGATTTGTGTGGGACGATGGGACTCTCATATCTTTGTTGACACAAAATGCCTGTAAACTGTTCAGTGACTGTGTACTCTCCCCAGTTCTGATTTTTCAGCCTCACGGACTGGCTTCCAAATGATGTCCTCCAAATGGGCACATAAATTTTTGTAGAACTTGTGATATTCCAGAGTGTCACCAACGACCTTCCACACTTCAATCATGAAAATAGATGGAGAAACCTCAAAAACCTCTAAAGCAACAACAATTTGTCCAGTCTTGTTTGAAGTAATCCCCTCCAGTCTCATCTTATAATAGTGACTCTAAATCCTGAAGCTTAGAGATGTTGTAGCAGATTCCATCTCGGATATAATAACTTTTGATGGTTTCCTAAAGATGAACTGTGTTTGGCGCTTAACGTAGTCCTGCCGCCTGTCAAATAATGCTAAGGGATTAAGCCCTTGGGATAATGTTATCAACTAGAATGCATTTATGATTAATGGACCTGTGTCTTTTTCCTCGATTTGCTCGTTTAAGTATTGCTCCTCTGCATCATCACATAGGAAAGCATGCAAATCAATAACATCGATCCTTCTTCTTTCTCGGCAATAGATCTATTGCTTGTGCAGGCTCCTCCTTCGCATGGCTCTTTCGAGGGTTATATTCTCTAACTTCTGCAATATAAGGATTTGACAGTAGTGGCGAAGACATTCCTAGGGAATTATTACAACCTTTTGACAGCAACAGGGAAAACCTGGTGGAGTTCTCACCAGGAGGGATCGATGTTGACTTTCGAGTGAGAGAAGATACACGACGTGCAGAGCATAGTGGGGAAGATGATGTCAACGACAGCCTGCAGTTGCCCGAAGAACAACATCTTCATATCTGGATCACGTACAATTCAGATGTAATCTTACACTGGATGCATTTAATGCAATGGCTCCCTCTTCGATAATGGATCTCACTCCAACAACAGTCTGCTCACCTCTGTAGCAATGTGACTCATGTTTTTCCAAGCAGTGATATCAGATGTTCTATGCATGCCCATCTGAGATAGCGAGCTAACTAAGCCTTAAGTATTTCGTCTTAGGCTAGAGCTTGACAGCTTCAACGCATACCAAGAAGAGGTAGTTGATAAAGGAGAACACTTTCTTTAGGTTTTGATGGTTACAGAGAGATGAGAAATGATTTGAATCTCTCACCCAGGCCGGCAACGACTCTGTCACAAAAACACATGGAAAGCAATGGCACGCACTACAACAATTAATCTACAACACTCTCACTAGCCATTTATGCTAATCCTGCATATTTACCAATTATTGGCCCTCCTCCCATCAGGTTATAAGCCAGAACCAACGTTGATACCAATCAAAATTCTTATTATTGCTAAATTTAATTAATTTTTTTTTTTTCAAAGTTTGGTAATATTTTTGTTTTTATTTGCATTCCTATAAAAAAAATAAAAATTAGAAGACTCTTTTAACACAAAGAAAAAACAATTTAGTTTTTGTTTTAATTTTGTATTATTCCTAGATTAAAAAAACACAAACCTACTATATAAAAAGCTAAATTTTAATTTTAATTTTTTTTATTTTTATTCCTATAAATAAAAAGAATCCTTATTTAACTTAAAGCATATTTTTATTTTTAATTTTTTTTAATTTTTTCGTTTTATGCTTTGGAAAAAATAAAAAAATAGAAGAACTTAAAAAATTTCTTTGGAAACTTATTGAAAATTTATGCGCAAATGGAACAATTGTAGACCAAAAATATATTAGGCAATTTTTTTTGTAATCGTCAACAATTAAAATTCTTCATGAAATCAATTTTAGTTATCCTATTTCTGATCCTCGCGATCGCACGAAGCGCAAAGGAGAGCATACTTATTCTAAAATTAAAAAACTTGAAAATGACATCCTACCTACATTATGCTAATTAAAAAATAGAGATTTGTTATGTGTAGTCAAACTTCCAATGTAACCATAAGTGCAACAGTAATAAGAATATGTTCATTGTGAATTTCGCAAATAACGATCGAAAATATATATAACCGTGCGAAATTGAGTGTCGAAACTGTAAATTAACAAAATAAAAAGAAAAACTAAATGGATCTACCCTGGTACCTGCTTGAAACCATCGTTCGATAAGGCTTTTGTAGGCACAATCTATCTTGCTCAGATCATGTTGCAGCTCTGCATTGTCCTCCTCGACCTCCTCCTCGCCTAATTGTTCTTCATTGAATATGAAGGCTTCTTCGTATGTTGATTCATTGTTTGTTGCTGGAGGAGTAATTAAGCCCTCGATTGTTGTCAAGATCTCCTCTTTGTGAGAAGAGGAGATCCCGACCTTTGCAAGGATTTGAGTGAGCTATTCCAAGCTTATACTCATAGTTAAACCATATTGAAAAAGGAGAATGATTTATCATCAAATATTTGAATTTACTAAGAAATTAAAACTATTTGTAAAAATAAAACACACTAAGGTTGAACTCCTTGCATTACTAGGACCCTGCTGTCACCAGGTTATCGATTTGCACAAGTTAGCTCATGACAAATAAAAACTAAATTTGCATAAATAAAAACACACTTTTTCATAAAATAAGGAGAAACACACTTCTGCATAAAAGGAAGAGGACAACCTAACTTTGGAGCAACCCCACTAAAGTGGATGCACAGGTTCTTACCTCTCATCTTACCGTCTTCTCTCCGCCCTTAGGTCATCCATAAAACCAATCCAAAATCATTAAAGCAATCTAATCCAAATACTACCTATTATCGTTTATAACTTCCTGACAATGGTGCCGAAATGTTGGTGCAATTATTTGCATAATATATTACCAAACATAAATTATCAGTCGGGATTCGTAATCAGTAGAGTTGATGCACTATATGTGCCGATAACAGATAGGTTCCTATGTCTGTTTAGTATAGATAAGAAAACCATTTAGAAACCAACACACTTTTAAAAATGACAATCTTCACACAATTCGAAAGCTGAAAAGCAAAACTCATAAACAAGAAAAATCTCTTGCTCACATGATGGACATGTTCAGTGATGGCTCATGAAAAGAAAAGTTGAACTTTGATTCTATCTCCTGGAGAAACTAAATGAACAAGTAGGATGCACCATTAAAGCTCATGCATGGTGAAATATAGATATCCAACTATTCCTGCATTACCACAATTTGCAACACATTCGAATAGTGAAATTAAACAAAATAACATGAAATCGAAATAACAAATACATGAAATGAAAATCTAGACTAACAATTTACAATAAGCTTACCAAGATGGATCGGCGGCCCTTGTCGATGCCAACATGGAAGCTTTAGATCACCAGATGCTAACTTCTACGAGAGACAAAATCATTGAATCCAAACTTGCATTAATCTTCAACAGGTAGGTTTACAAAAGGAGTCTCTTCATGAATCCAATCTACATCATAACAATTCTCCTCAAGAACCTATCTCATAACAATTCCCTTAATCTACATAATAATAATTATTCTCTCAATCTACATAATAATGATTTTCTTCCCCCTTATGAAGAGAGGGCACTCTCTTTTATACATGAGAGCTTTGAAAAGGAGATAAACATCTCATAATTATAGATCCACTTTTCTCTCAACCCATTTCCCTTTATTATAAAATATAATCCCTTCAAATCCTCACACATATCTCTCATATATCTTGGATAATATATGGCAACCAAATCTCCATGATCTTCTCCTTGGATTAGGATTGAATTATCTCCTCAAATCTTGAAATAGTGGAGGAAGTATTCGAGAAGTATTTTTGAATTAATCCTTCACATATTCCTACACATGATAAAGCTCACACATTTTTGAGATATATGAAAACATGTCAATTTTCTAATATTTAATCACAAATTCCCTTTTAATACTAAAATAAATGATTTGGAAAATAATAAGGTTTAACCCATATTTAATTATGAAAATGGTATCATGAAAGATTAATGGGGTGATGAAATGTGAAGATTGATGAAGGGAAAGGTGGATGGAAATATGACATTTCTGAGTCCCAACAGACACCATAACAATGAATGTCCAACTTTCGTGCAGTATATGGAAACATGAGTACCAAACCCTTTGCCAACATGAGGACCATGATGTGATATTTGTAAAATGCATGGGCATGATCCATACCATTTCCCAATGATGTAGAAGTATAAGACATTGCCCAAAAGTTCATACTACAATTTTTGCAAGTCAGTGGGTCATGATGATAAAGATTATAGGACAATGGAGCCGATGAGAGAAAGAACTTCAGATACTTATAGGGTGCAATGAGAAATGACGACAGAGCAAGATGCACCTCAGTTCAACCAGGTACCACCTCCATACAACAATGCATAACAACAATATAACATTGCACAACCACAATACAATAATGCACAACTACAATATAGAGTCATTGTACCATTAGATCCTTCAGAAGGAGAAAGGTTTGTAGAACCCACTTGTTTGGACCTAGAAGAAATAAGCCAGTTGTATAGAACCACCACCCGAGAAGAAGATTATGTTAACCCAACTACAAATGGGGTACTCAGCTGGAGAAGCATTACATCATATGCGTCGATTGAGATACCGGTTTGGATAATTGGCAACAAAGGTTAAATGAAGTTTCCACAAGAAGGTGCTCCAAAATAGATTGTGCAGTAAGATGGGTTGGTATAGAGATAAGAGAACCTCCCAGTTTTCATGGGGTAAATTACCTAGAGGAATTTCTGAAAAAGTATGAAGAGGAAGTATTATAAAATCAGAGGCTTTTAGCCCTAGATATTGCACTCAAGGCTACACATGCAAGATGGCAGGGTGCACATAAAGAAACCATTCAGGACTGGTATCAGTGTAAACGACTACTGTGCATTAGATTTGGTGCAGAGAAGGAGAACAATAAAATACAGAAGTATGATGGATAGAGAAAACTAGTTGAACACTTAGAGAAGTGCAGAACATAGTGGAGGATGACACCACCAGAGGAATGACCCCATCACTTTATCCATACATTAGAAGGAATTCCATGGAACTCGTATATAGACCAGGAGATGCACAGAGGTACTACAGACTGGATAAGCTTACAAAAGAATTTTGTAGTAACCTTTTCATTTGAAAATGAGAACCCCAACATGGATTCAACACTAAAGTTGATACAAGGAATGATATTTACCGATGAATCAGAAGTTGAAATCATGAAAAAATATCAACAACAAAATAGATAGACAATCAAAGAGTTACTCTCATGCTATCATGTTGAAGAAGAAGCACCAGATGAAGATTATCCACACAACATTCAGATTACAAAGATTGCGGGAGAAAGAGAGGTGGAAGGTCCATATCTAGAGACATAAGTATTTGTTGCCCCAATCAAGGTTAAGAAAGTTAACATTGGGACAAATGACAATCCTAAAATGGCAAGTATTGTAGATTATTGGGATGAACAAACAGTAGAAAGAATAACAGATTTACTGTGTGAATACAGTGACCTATTCCCAACGACCTTTACAGAGATGAAATACATAGTAGGGGAGCTAGGTGAGATGAATATACCTCTCAAACCTAAGGCAAGACTTGTCAGGCAGAGACCTTACAGATTGAGTTTAGTATATAAGCAGAAAGTGAAAGTAGAAACTGACAGAATGTTGGAAGATGGTATCATAGAACCAATAGAGGAATCATAATTGATAAGTCCTATGGTAGTCCAAGAAAAGAAACAAGGGGGGGATAAGGATCTATGTATATTTGAGGAAACTGAATGATGCTTGCTTACATGACCCTTTCCCTACCCCTTTTACAGATGAAGTATTAGAGAATGTGGGAGGCTAGGAAGAATATTCATTTACAGATGGATTCTTAGGCTACCATCAGTTCAAAATATCTACAGAGGACATGTGTAAGACTACTTTTGCTACAGAATGAGGATCCTACCAATATACAATCATGCCTTCTGGGATGAAGAATGCAACAACCATATTTCAAGAGTAGTCACAACTTCTTTTAAGGAATTCATACATCAGTTTATAGAAGTATATCTGGATGAATGGACTGTATATAGTATAATAAATTATCATGTAGAAGTGTTAAGACTAATGTTGGAAAGATGTAGGAAATGTCATATATCATTGAATATCAAGAAATGCATTTTTTGGACACCTTTTGGAATATTGTTGGGACATATAGTGTGTAAACAAGGTTTATTAGTGGATCCTTCTAAGATTGCAGTCATTGTAAAATTACTACCACCAAAGTTAGTGTGTCAGTTGAGAGTAACACTGGGACATACAGGTTATTACCGAAAATTTATAAAGGGGTATGCACAGATTACTGTGCGAATGTAAAAATTATTAAAGAGGGATATCAGATTTCAGTGGAATGAAGACTGCCAACAAGGATTGGACACCTTAAAAAAAAGATGGTCAGAACACCTATCCTAGTATTTCCAGATTGGGAAAAGACATTTCATGTGCATGTATATGCATCAGGCATAACACTTGGAGCAATTATGGCACAACCAGGAGCATGGGACTTAGATCATCCTATAGCCTTTGCAAGAAAAAAAATGTCAGAATCAGGGCAAAATTACAACACCAAATAAAGAGAAGGCCTATCCATGGTATATGCACTTCAAAAGTTCATGCACTACTTACTGGGGAAACACTTTAAAATGTTCACAAACCATTCTTTCCTCAAATACTTAGTCAACAAGCCAGTGTTGGGGGAGGGGAGGATCTGTATATAGATATTGTTATTCCAAGAATTTTATTTCGAAGTGATAGTAAAACCAGGGAAGATGAATGTAGGACCTAATCACCTGTCAAGGGTAACTAATGGAGAAGAACCTACTAACTTGGAAGACAACTTCCCTGAGGCACAACTATTTTCAGTGCAGGTAACTAATGAATACTTTGCTGATATCATTGAATACTTGAGTACAGAGGTTGTGCCATAAGAGTTTAGCACCACACAGAAGAAAAATATGGTAGTCAGAGCTGTAGACTATCAACTTATTGCATGACATTTATACAAGATGGATGCAAATAACATTTTGAGAAGGTGTGTATTAGAACATGAAAGGCCCATAATTTTGGCAGAGGATCATGAAGGAATAGTTGGAGGACACTATGCAGGAAAAGCTACCACGCAAAAGGTATTGCACACATGATTATAGTGGCCAACATTCCATAAAGATGCCATGGAATTTTGCCAGAAATGTGATGCCTGTCAGAGGGTTGGAAAACCTAATAGAAGAGATGAGATGCCTCTGAGACCACAAGTGACTCTGTAGGTATTTGAAAAATAGGCTATAGACTTTGTTGGACCAATTAATCCACCAACAAGAAGGTTAGGAGCTAGGAACATCATTAATGCAACATAATACTTAACAATATGGGCATAAGCAACACCAGTCAAAGACTGTAGCGCCGAGACAACAACACACTTCTTGTTTGAGCAAGTGATCACAAGATTTGGATGTCCAAGGATTTTTATGAGTGAACAAGGCACTCATTTTATCAATGATAGCATCAGGGCTATGACTGAGGAGTTTGAAGTCTATCACGAGAAGAGTACACAATATCATCCTCAAGAAAATGGGACAGTAGACGCTTTCAATAAGATCTTGGAAAATACTTTGAAAAAGATCTACAATGTCAAAGGGATGATTGAGAATTGAAAATGCCAACATTACTATGGGAATATGGGACTACATGCAAGAAGTTGACATAACAGACACCATTTAGATTGGTGTATGGACAAGAAGTAATAGTGCCAATAGAATCTCTCGTACCTAGTTTGCACATAGTATCAATTACTAACATGACAGAAAGAGGTGCAATAAAGGAAAGATTAAGTCAACTAATGGAAATGGAAGAGGACATGATTATGGAAGGATTTCACTAGGAAGTACAGAAAGCAAGAGACAAATCCTGACATGACATACATATTAAGAAGAAGAGTTTTAAGGAGGGAGACTTAGTCCTGCTCTATGACAATAAATTTTTTCAATATCCTGGTAAGTTTAGAATGCATTGGCTAGGTCCATATGAAGTAAAGAATGTCATAGATGGGGGATTTGTACAACTAAAAGACTTGGGAGGAACAAAAATCAAATCTATGATCAACGAGAGTCGATTGAAATTATACATGGACAATCGACCTCCTAACCCTTAAAAGTTACAACACAGTAAAAAAGGCATGTAAATAGTGTACTATAGTAGAGGTTAGGATAGAAAAATTATAAAAAGAAATAAAAAGGAGAAAACGAGGGAACAAAAAATAGAAAATAAAGAGAAAACAAAAATACCGGGATATATCATGCGTAGAAAGAGTGGAATCAACGCTACAAAAAGAAAAAAGTAACCATGCGCAACATATGGTTGACAGAAATCAAAACACCACGCACTAAGGAAAAGTCACAATGCACTAAGGAAAAGTAAAACACACCAGAAAAGGGGCCAATGGTCGGAAAACCAAAAAAATGGGCGTTAGGGAAAAATGCGTGAATTGGGGAATTTATGGAAATGGATGAAGCATACTCAACAAGCTTCAATGCATTAATAACATCCAAAGAAGCTTCTTCAAGAAGATTCAGGGAAATAATGACACCCTCTATAAATTGGAAACGTGGGCCAAACAAGACTTATTGTGCATTCACAAACCCACAAAGCTAAAGACGAGAGGCAAACATGTGAGTATATAGATTCAAAGCAGCTGAAGCTCAATCTAGAAAGAAAGAAGTGCCCACAATGGCACCTCCAAAGTTTGGCACACCAAGTCAAACAACACACAAAACATGTAGCAGTCTTCGACCTTCACAAGAAACCGTAGAGGCAGAGTAGGAAACTACATAGAGGGAGGGAATTTTCAATGTTGACGCAATTATCTCACCACAGTTCGAACCAGTGACTGCCACACTGGTAGAAGAATAAAAAAAATCCCTGATGACGACCAGGATGGAGATTGACTCACATGACAGTGTGAAGAGGCATGAACTAGTCGACACAAGTAACCCACAACAACCTGCGAGGGCCAAAGCATCCCATAGAACAAATGGGGGCAACAGTGAGAAGATAATGTATGATGTGGTGAGACCACAACCTAGGGAAGGGTCTGCGTATCATGAGGAAGGACAAATTGAAGATATTATGATCCAACCAGAGTCGAGAGGGGAAGAGAGAGAGCCAAAGGTTGGGACCTTTATCGTGCTAGTAATAAGAAAGAGAAAACAAACCATCGTGCGGTCCTCGTGCAAGCAACCCGACACCTCAATTGTGCTACTGCGCATTCTAGAGGGTGTGCAGGCCATGCCAACTCTACGGAAGTGCATGGAAAGGATAAGATACTCAAAATACGATGTGGATGATACCAACAAATTCCCTAAATTTGTGCAGTAGGTATACATGGAGAGCATAGGCACAGGGCCATTTGGAGACACAATGTTGCAGCCAAAGTAATGGGCGGAAGGCCTAGAAAACATAGGGATCCTAAAATTGGTGGAGATTCCCCACTTTGGTAAGGGGAAAGAAGTGAATAATTACATCAAGCAGTTGATGGAAGTCCTCCACGAAGGGTTCTTATGGTTGGAAGAAACCGTATCCATCGATGTAGAACTCATCACATTCATCACATGCATACCATCAAATGGTGAAAGTCCCTAGGAGTACCTGGATGACAAGAAAAAAGAAAAGGCTCCCACCAAAAAGATGAAGAAGACATACAGGATAGAGAGAGGCTCGTGCAGGATTATCATCAAAAGAATCAACGATGCAATCACCAGGATGGCCACAAAACTAATGGTGTGCAAATTGCTATGCAAGTGCTGCAAGGAGAAGGTCCCTGTAGGGGTTGTCAAAACTACAGATCAATGCGCAAACGACACCATGCTCAGCTGGGCCCCATATCTAATGAACTTGTTCCTCGATGACTGCAAGGACACACATGACTTGGGAACATAGTTTCACTACTCATGGTTGTTGATCCTAATAGCACTAATCGGGTGGAATGAATCTCCCTACTCTTATTTTTGTGATAGAGTAGGCCACTTCCATGTAGTGCGGTACACGTCCATGGGAACCATGTCGAACCCCAAGAGAAGAAGTGGAAACATGAGTAATTTTGCACGGTATCTCAGCGACATCCAAGACAACATAGCCAACACCTAGAGGATCACTCTGGGAGTGGTCACGCAGTTTCAAGGTATAGACAACTTTAGGGCTATGCACCACAATATGTGGATCCAAGTGTGCATGGATCCAATGAAAGAATGGATGCAACTTCATTTATGAATTAAATTAGAGGAAGTTGAAATGACGATGCAAGACTGGTAGGATAACTGGAAGATCCTAGTCATCACCAAGGACATGCCAAAGGGAAAGGAGGTGGAAGCAGGATCGTCCAAGACATATGCAGGAGACAACACTGCACCCAAAAATCTAACACAACAGGGGAAGCCTAGTTAGAAACTAGCGCAACAGAAGAGGGGTAGTGATCCAAAGAAGGATGCGTAGTTAGGGAAGACAGACACTACCTCGGAATAGGAAGAACATAGAAGGGGGGAAACAATGACATAGGAAATCCATTCAACAACTACTCCACAAGAAACAGGGCCACCCAAACAACCAATTATACATACAGGGGGTTGCACAAGAAATCCATGGCCCATAAGCAGATACTTGAGTACAAAATCACTAAGGATGATGCTGATATTGTCGTAGAGAGAGTATAGGATCGCACTGCCGAGGCATTTGAAGAGCTCGAGAACCAAAGAGGAAGGATACAAAATGAGTTGGCCGATATTAGGTAGGTCCTAGAACAAATAAAGGCAACACAAAGGCATGAAAGGGGAACATAACCCATCCCCTAAAAAATAGAAGTAGAGGAAAGGACTACGCCAAATGAAGAAGACACCATCTAGACCATAGCGCAGGCGAGTCCAAGTTTTCAAGTAACATCAGATATGCTATAGATGGATGAGGCCATAGACCAGACACCACTTAAAGGCCTGGAACAAGTACAATTGGTACTAGCAAAGATACTAACAAAGGTAGTGTACAAATTGCAAGTCAATGTCATGTAGGAAGTGCAATCACGCATAAGGACAAATGCGACGAAATTTCAGGAAACTAGGAATGGCAAGGATGCACTGGAACTGGTAGTCGAGCAAGTAAATATTGAGACAAAAGAGGAGAAACAACGTGTACATAAGTTAGAAAAAAAGATAAAGGAAGTCTTTATAAAGATTCCAGATAGTGTGCAAGAAACCATGAGAAATGCGGAAGAACATATCCAAATCATCGTGTAGACGCTCGAGAACTACAAGAAGGAGATTAAAGAAAAATTAACCCCAACTACTCCTTTGGAATTTTTGGCTGAAAAGGGAGCAACATGAAACCTTGCAAGTGGAAGTGATGCAGAAAGAAGCTAGAAAGGTCACTGTTGGCATAGGGGCAGACCCAGGGTTCAACGCTACAACAATGCACCAACAAAACCCTAACTACCGGCCCTTTCGACAACACCTGCGAAGTAGATGAAGTCTCACCTGAGGTAGAGGTAGGGGTGGTTGCAGGACTTGAGTGTCTACAACCTTAGCTAGGACACGAATCTATGATTCCTTTCTTAATATAGCACTCAGTGTTACTGGATATTTAATATGCAATCAATAAGCACTTCACAGATATAACAGAGATTCACAGCATTCACAATGAACTAGATTGTTTGCTCACTTATCGTCCACAGAGTATTTAGATCTAACAGGTCAAGCACTTAGCATATACATGTGAATCAGACCTAACATTCTACATACCATAAGCACTAAGCATAAGCATATATAGCATATCTATCTACTCATCTCAAAGCACGTAGCAAATAATCACATCAATGCATCAGAACAAGGCACAAAGCAGACAACACAGGATTTACGTGGTTCACCCCCACCCTGGGGCTATGCCCACCAACTCTTATTCTTTATTATCATCGACCAATCAGTTACAAGCACAGATCCTTAGAAACCCTTACTTTGCACAGGACAGAAGATCTGCGCAGGTCGCTAGATCCTTCTTCCTTTCCTTTTAGCACAAAGCCTTCTGTACCTTCACACAGGGACTTGCACTAAGCTCTGCAAGTCTATACAAAATGCACAAAAATCTTGATCACACAGATCCCACCTTGGAACTTATCCTATATCACATAGATACAATATTCTTCTCGATTACTTCTTTCTTACATTTTCCTATCCTTCTATTTATACATACAAAATGGGCCTAAGTGCGGGTAAGCCCACGGGCTGACATCCCTTTCCCATTACATATTCCCAAAACCCAAAAAGGGATCCAAAAGTGGGTCGAGATTCTATAATCTCCACTTCGTCTGGCGCTCCATCTTTGACAGGCTCTCGAAGTCCCAAAAATGGTCAAATATGACCAAGTGCTCCCAAAACTTGGTCAAGGGCCAATAGGCCCCCAACACTCACCTATGACTTGTCTTGAGTCACTCTGGTCTGAGCAATTTTGCCTCGAATGCCTCGAGATTGGATCGAGCTACTTCAATCTACTGCAATTCTACGACCTCTTGCTCAGTGAACTCCTGTATGAGTGCATCATTGAATGGCCCTTCTAGGCATTGTTCTGCTGTGATGACAACTTGTTCTAGCTTGGTTCCTTGGATTTCAACTTTGGTGAATAGTTGGAATGCCTTCTCTTGCACTGGTTGAAGTCATTGAGAGACTTCCATCACTTTGGTCTAGATCATGTGGATTTGTTGCTAGGCCGTTCACTGCTCTGGAAAGCTCTTCATTCTTTCAACTAGTGTTAAGGCCTTAAGCTACACCTGTAGTGTATCTGCGTACTACTTTGCTTCCTGGAGCTGCGATTCCAGCACCTGTAACTCTTGATTTTCTATAAGGTTTTCATATATCTGAGCGCTCCTGGAGCTCAACTGCTTGCACTCCAAGGCAAGGGCTTTCATTCTGCCCACTCTGCTGTGAGAAGTTGCCTCCCTTAGGTCTCTGATTTCTTGAGGAGTCTCGGGCATGTTACGAAGTTCCAGATCTGCGATGCGCTACTGGATTACTTCTTCGAGTTGTGCCACCTGTTGTGGGATAAGCTCCTCAATTTTCACTTCTATGACTGTTACAGAGCGAAGTGCGCTGTGAACCCTTTCCCATACTTCGAGTTGCTTTGTGAGCAACTATTCCTTGTTTTTCTGTAGTTCTTCTTTCTCTTCATCCCATTTTTCTTGTAGAGCGAGCTTTTCCTTTTCTGTAGTACTTCTGTAGTCCTCAAGGTCTTTCTATACTTGTGCTAAAGCCTGGGTGGCTTGTGCTGTCTCTTCTTGAGCTCGTCGAAGGTGATCTTCGACTATATCAACAATCCGATGTAGTTGGGATGGCTCATTACCTAATTATGGTGTTCCTGATGGCAGGGGCGTAGTGTAAACTGCACGGCTAGACTGTATTGCTTGCTGTACTCCTTGAAGCTCGTCCCTGATGCGATTGAACAATTCCTCCTACTTGGGTTCCTGCTTTTTTGCTATCTCTAGCGAAGTATCGTTCAGTGCAATGACTATGAAGTCGAATTCATCCGGAGTGAGAACAATCTCAAACTTGGTTTTGGTTGCCTTAACTTTCTTCCTGGACAAAGGCTTTGGTGGGGTAACCTTCCTTTTATTAGAGGGATTCTCTTCCTCTCTAGGCGGTGTAACTTTACCTTTATTTTTCTTGACTTCTATGCTACCTGGATTTCCACCATCACCTCCCTGCTCAGGTGATATTGAAGTGGTCTTCGTAGAAGTACTATTGACATCTTGAACTTCTTCATCTTTCTTGGTATTACTAGGTCCAAGGGTATCATGCACAGGTTATGGACTGTCTATATCAAAAATCTCCGCGGGGTCTGCTGTGATGAGGAGGTCTTCTAACCACTCCTTGGTGATTTCTTCCAAGTCTTCTTATGCTAAATTATAATAGGACTATAACTACTGCTTGTGCTCATCAACGCGTGCTATGATGTATGTAAAGTGCCTATCTTCACTGAACTTCATTAGGGGCCGAAACCTGTAGAGGGTGTTCAGAGTGATGCATGGTGTAGACTGGATTGAGATCTTCAATTGATTGTAGTAGGTGTGGAAGACGAAATTGGATTGCCACTGCTTGTTCATATCACTCGAGTACCACAAGGTACTGAACTTCGCAGCCAAAGGCTCAAAGGGATCGATGTCTGGGAAGGTTGCACCTTCTGGCATCTCCCATGCAATGAAAGCTATCAATATAAGAAGTCAGCTGAAGTGGAACTCATATCCTTGGTCCTGCACTTCTCTGCAATCAAGCTCTAGTTGGTTCACGAGGTACTTCGTCCAATTCATCTGTCATCCTTCTGTGCACTTCCTGGCGAGGTCAACAATGAATCCAGTTACTTGGGTGGGCCAGTTCTTGCGAACTAGCTTTCCTGTGATCATATGACATGCGAGGTGCACTGTGCTGCTCTGGATAGAGGCTACCTTGTAACCTCACGTACCCTTCTCTACATCTCCATAAGTCTCTTTGATTCTTTGGGCTAATGATCAGTCTGAGGTCTTTCCAGGGTAAAACTCCTATGGGTTAGGGCCTTGCATGCTCAGCCCTGTGATCCGATTGATCAAGGTCAGATCCATAGTGATGTGACATTTCAACCATAAGTATCCTCCATGGTAGCAGGACAACAACAATTTCACGCATGTGTTTACTTCCTGGTGTTGACTGAAGTGTGGGATATTCATCACATTAAACAGTGTGGATTGCACGAGGTTCTGGGTCCATGGCTGCAGGATAATATTCGACTTATTGCCTTTGGTCCTGGTCAAGTACTTATGCGGGGCAAGCATGCTGTAAGATTTCTGGTCTCCAAGGTTGAAGTCACTGAATTTCAATGCTGTGAGCTTATCCTGGTCGGCGCAAACTGCGCGCACCCCTTTCGAAAGGTACACAGTGATCAAGACATATTCGAACTCTTAAGGTACACTTTCATGGTTGATGGCACCGCTCAGAGGGGGTAGATAGGCAGGTAGAATGCTCAAAATCAGTTTGGCATTGGCGAGGTCATCTCTGTGCTTAGTATGTTTCTCATAGGCTGGCCGGGACGAACCGGCATGAGCAGTGGATGGAGAGGTTGCCAGTCCTCTCATGGATGATGCCTGTAGTTTTGTGGATAACCCTTGCTCCGACATGACTCTCTCAGTTCTTATCTCAAGAAGAACTTCTGTTACGGATTCATCGGTAGCGACAAGCTCGTCGGACATATGTGCTTAGGATAAAATAATTGGGTTCACGATGGTCTTAGACACTACACTAGAGTGAACAACAAGAGTGCAATGAGCACTATATACAATTGCTAATCTGTGGGCTTCAAATTCCTAGTTGGCAAAAGTGTTCTTCATTCATGGCGCGATGAGATAAATAGGCAATCTTGGCAACGATTTACTTACAACGGTTATGAGCCTCATTAAATCTTCTTCTGTCTATTATGGCGTGGTCCAACGGTCTAGTGGCAAGCCATAAATGATTTTCCAGCCATTTGGAGCAGCAGTCGAACGGATATATTGGCTTCCAATGGATATATGGCATCACCATAGCGAAGTGGCATATGTTGCTGTTCTGATATCTCGACGAAGCTCCAATTCTGCAAAGTTTCTTTCTGCGAGGTACCCTCTGGAACCTATTGTAACTTCTCAATCTTGACCTTCTTCTTACTTAGCTTCCTAGCCTTTTTCCCCGTGAGCTTCGTCTCAGTGGTTATTTTCCCATTCCGATTCTTATTTTCCTTGGGCATAGTCACTTCGCGCTGCTGAGATCCTCTCCTAGGATTCAGGTGTGTCACTTCTTCTTTATCCGGGGTAGAAATTTCAGCCTTCTGTATGTCTTCCAATGTTCCTATAGCTTCGACATCTGGGTTTCTAGTGTCAGGTAGCTTCGATCTGTTCTCCTGTTCTTCAATCAACTGTGCAATATTTCGGGTCATGAAATATTTTAACTCTTGTCTCTTCTGTTATAAGACTTCTTCTTCTTCTTTCTTTCTAGATTTATCTCTATCAATCCAAGATTTTCCTAGTAACATGGTAAATGGGGCACTGTCTTCAATGAATTTAATAATCTCAAAATCTTCCTTTGTCAAAGTTCCATGGACTGTCGTAGGTATCTGAGTGAGCTTTCCACATAACATCACCAATTTTCCTCTGAATAGTCCTATTCATCCTAATGAAGGGATCATAGTAGGCTTCCCTATAGCTTCCCAAGTTCTTTCTGGCATAATGTTCACTTGTGTCTCTTCATCAAGGACATAGTCAATGTCGAAGTCCCCTATTCTTGCTTCAATGCATTCTTTTTCTTTGAAAAACTCTGATAGTCTAACATATCGGTGGTCATTCAGGGTCTCTTTCATTTGTATCAATACCTTCTCTGATTCTTGCTGGGGTTTTTCCTTTTCTGGATCTGCCTTAGGCTTTTCCTGATTCAAATTCATTTCTTCGAGCCTAGCAATCATTCTAGGGAAATCCAATACCTCATGGTCCATAGCTTTGCAACAAAGACAACTAGATCCTCTGCCAGGAAATTCCTTAGCAAGATGTCTAGGTCTTCTACAACTGTAACAGAGGGTCACTCCTCTCTTTATTTTAAACGATCCCCAACTTCTTCTATACTGCGCACTAGGATCATGGTAGCTAATTTGAAAAAAAATATTTCTAGGATCCTACATCCATTTGTTAGTCCAAACATTCTTTCTATGCATAGGTATAACATATCTATCACTATTCTTATTAGATATATTCATAACAAACCTTCTTTCATCTATCAGTGCTCCAGTTTTCAAACTAGGATAAACTCTATTAAACATACCTAGATCCATACCTTAGAAACACAAATTTTCACTTATCTTTCTTCTACAGAGTAAAAAGCCTCCAAATCTAAAACTTTTAACTACTCTTGCCTTTATCAAAGCACATAGCTTACATATCTTACCTCTTTTAGTCAAGAATTCCCACTTTTACCTTTCTCGGAGCACAAAGCGTTCAGATCTCATTCCTTTTCTTCAGATCCAACCTCTTTTCTTTCAGATTGGGCCTCTTTCTTTCAGATTGGGTCTCTTTCTTTCAGATTGGGTCTCTTTCTTTCAGATTGGTTAGAATACTATGCACTAGGGCACATATCATCACACAAGACTTCCAGGTTAACCTTTTTGCACAAAGCTTCTTCTTCTCAGTTCCCAACAATCAAAGCTTTAGGTTCTAGCAACGGAACCATTTTTTGGCACAGGGGCAGACCCAGGGTTCAACGCTACAACAACGCACCAACAAAACCCTAACTACCGACCCTTTTAGCAACACCTGCGAAGCAGATGAAGTCTCACCCGAGGTAGAGGTAGGGGTGGTTGCAGGACTCGAGTGTCTACAACCTTAGGGGTGGTTGTTAGAATACTATTCACTAGGGCACATATCATCACACAAGACTTCCAGGTTAACCTTTTTGCACAAAGCTTCTTCTTCTCAGTTCCCAACAATCACAGCTTTAGGTTCTAGCAACGGAACCATTTTTTGGCACAGGGGCAGACCCAGGGTTCAACGCTACAACAACGCACCAACAAAACCCTAACTACCGACCCTTTTAGCAACACCTGCGAAGCAGATGAAGTCTCACCCGAGGTAGAGGTAGGGGTGGTTGCAGGACTCGAGTGTCTACAACCTTAGTTGGGACACGAATTTGTGATTCCTTACTTAATATAGCACTGAGCACTGCTGGATATTTAATATGTAATCAATAAGSACTTCACAGATACAATAGAGCTTYGCAACGTTCACAATGAACTAGATTGTTTGATCACTTATTGTCCACAAAGTATTCAGATCTAACAGGTCAAGCACTTAGCATATACATGTGAATCAAACCTAACATTATACATATCATAAGCACTAAGCATAATCATATATAGCAGATCTATCTACTCATCTCAAAGCACTTAGCAAATAATCACATCAATGCATCAGAACAAGGCACAAAGCGGACAACAAAAGATTTATGTGGTTCACCCCCACCCTGGGGCTACGTCCACCAACTCTTCTTCTTTATTATCGTTGACCAATCGATTACAAGCACAAAGCCTTAGAAACCCTTACTTCACATAGGACAAAAGATCTGCGCAGCTCGCTAGATCCTTCTTCCTTGCCTTTCAACACAAATCCTTCTATACCTTCACACATGGACTTTCACTAAGCTCTGCAAGTCTATACAGAATGCACAAAACTCTTGATCACACAGATCCCCCCTTGGCACTTAGCCTATATCACATAGATACAATATTCTTCTCTATTACTTCTTTCTTGCATTTGCCTATCCTTCTATTTATACATACAAAATGGGCCTAAGCGTGGGTAAACTCATGGGACGACATCCCTTTCCCATTACATATTCCCAAAACCCAAAAAGGGACCCAAAAGTGGGCCGAGATTCTGTAATCTTCGCTTCGTCTGGTACTCCATCTTCGACATGCTGTCGAAGTCCCAAAAATGGTCAACTATGACCGAGTGCTCCCAAAACTTGGTCAAGGGCCAACAGTCACACAACTGTTTGACAAGACTGTGCATCTATGGACAATGTTGGAAGAGGATGATAGGTTCCAACAACTATATCAACAAGAGGAGGTAATCATCACTGCAATCCATGAGTTGAAGTAGAGGCAAAAGTTCATGAGCATCAAAGAGCGAGTGAAGGGTGCACAAAAGATGAAGATTCTGCAGGCATAACTAAAGACTGCATAGAATAACAAGAAGGCAAGGCTAGCCCAATTAGAACCTCTCCAAGATCAAGAAACACAAATTATTGCAAAATTGGAGAAGTAAAAGACGAGAATGGCTTAGGATCATGTTGAGAGCACATAATATCTCAAGGAGCACATCACATCGCAGAGGGTAGAAGAGCTCTCAGAGAAAGCTACACAAGGAAGAGAAAAAGGGGAAGAGCTAAAAGGGAAATTCCACAGCTTGACAGATGATGTTCAGGGAACGCACACCACCTAAGTGGCTTGGGACGGGGCACATGTTAGTGTTGGGGGCCTATTGGACACATGCATATTTTGAGGAAATACATATTTTTGGAAGGAATGACCTAATTTTGGGAGCACACACAACAACTGGAAATAAATAAACATGCATAAAAGGGAGGAAAAGCAACATGGAAGAGGAAAATCCCCGTGCGAGGAGGCATGCAAGCCTAACCATATTAGGGTTATGGTTTTTGATAAAGGTTGTAACAGACATAGGGTTGTAAAATAGTATAAATAAGAACCTAGGAGGTCTAGGTCGGGGGTTTGGTTTTTTTCTGTTCGGTTAAGTAAATAAAAAAAGTTTGTTGATACGTGAAAAAGATGTTGGGCTATAGAAGATTCAATTAAGGTAGATTTTGAGGGTTAGATCATAGGCTAAGGAGCCTGGTGTGATCTAGTCTTCCTCACAGAGGTTCCTTGACCTCATTATGATTGTATGATGGAAGATGTAATGCACACAACACCATATTTTGCAATAGACTAAATAAAAGAGCAGAGAAGCCAAATATTTGTGGACATATCCCAGGAGGGGGTGAACCACGGTTAAACATGTGTTATATGTGTTTTTTATTGAATTATTACTTCCTGTTAATGGTTATATTACGAATGAATGATTAATGATATGTATTAGAATGCATGCATGAGCCTAAAGATGAATGAATCCTAGAAATACTTGAATGAATAACCAGATTAATGCATGTGGAAGATAAAATACAACCCCAAATCCTCACTCATTCCTAGACTGCAAGAACTTGAGCATTGCAGTCACCCATAAAAATATCTCGGGTGAGACTGTGCTGTGTGCACTACGCGCAATGTTGCCTTTTGGTTTACCAGGAGGGTCGATAGTTTTAGAGGGTTTTGCTGGAAACCTGTTCAACTCTAAACTTGGGTGAGACCAAGTGTAGAAAGAGAGATATTAAGCCAACAGATACATCTCTTAGTGATGTTGGTATTTGGTTGAGGATTGGTACTTGGTATGGTGTTGATGTAGATGGTTGATGGTTGAGGCACATGGTACAGGTTATGGTGCATGGTTGATGCACATTTTGGTATAGGTTATGGTGCATCGTTGATGCACAATTTGGTACAGGTTATGGTGCATGGTTAATGCACTTATTGTGGTACAGGTTGTGGTACACAGTTGATGTTTGGTATTGTACATGTTGATGGTTTGGTATATGCTTGAGACACATATCTTGTGATGGTACATTGGTGATCTCGGTACATTCTTGGTAGAGGCATGCATTGGAAAGATAGTTGAGAGGTGTCTCTGGTATATGATACATGTGAGAGGATCTGGTTGAGTATCAATGACAATGATAGTTGGATAGGTTGATCGGTGATAGTGATAAGTTGATGTGATAGTGGCAGTGACAGTGAAAATGATTGTGGTAGTGACAGTTGGTCTACACTTATATTTCAGGGCGGTAGGATGAGGCAAGGAAAGGGGGTTGTAGCCTCCTTCCGGTTGGTGCCGGAGAACTTAGGGAGTTGGATATTTCTTCATGTTGGAGCTTTAGAATCAGGTTGTTTCAACATCCTTCTGGTTGGAGCCAAAGAATTAGGGAGTTAGAGCTTCCTTTAGGTTGGAGTCTAAGAATTAAGGGGTTGTAGCCTCCTTCTGGTTGGAGCCAGAGAATTCAAAGAGTTTTATCTTCCTTAGGTTGGAGCCTATAAATAGGGAGTTGTATCCTCCTTCCAGTTGTAGCTGGAGAATTGGGAAGTTGGTGCTTCCAATGAATGTATTCTTTGATATATAAGAAACCGTTTCATGGTTTTCTCCCATTTGGATTTCCACGTAAATTCTTGTGTACTATGTATTTGATGTGATGCTCTTCGGTTTTCATGCTCATGATATACTGATGATATATTGATGATATATTGTTGTTAAATTTGANCCCACACACACACACATTGTGGCTAAAAAGTAGAAAAAGTGCTCACATTGAATTCAACCCCTCTATTAATATTCCAACAATTGGTATCAGAGTGGGTTCCTTCAGGAAACAATTTAACCATTGGAAGGTAGATGATGGAGATCAAGAATAGTGAATACATAGATAATGGAATACCATGGTTTGATGGTTAGATTGGTTAGAACTATGATATGTGGAATATCATAATGAAAACATTTTTACAGGCACATGCATATGATGTTTGGAAATCAGTTGTTATAGGATATACTGTTACTAAGAAACCAAAGACTTCAACCAAGAAGGAATTGAAAAGAAACAACAAAATAACAATGGATTTCATCTGGGAAGGATTACTTGATTCGATAAGAGAAAAGGTTGGAATTTTTTTATCATCTAAAGAACTTTGGGATAAGTTACATAAT